>VDFB02269159.1:0-79639 GCA_007258455.2 Sequoia sempervirens | reverse complement strand
AGCATGACTTTCCCCATAGCTACCTTTGTGTTTGTGAGTGCACACCAACTAGCGTATGTACTTCACCTTTTTAGGTCTTCTCACCTAGTGGACTGCCATGAGTTCTGTCACACCAGAGCGACTATGCATTCTCTTTTTCAAACAAACAACCTAGATCTAATCCACAACTAGTTGGACAGATGATCAAAGCTCAATTCAATTTCCCTTTCACATGTGTGTTCCTTTGTTCTTATGTCTAGTTTTCCATCAGATCTTCATCTTGGAGGCTTGATCATCCCTCTTAATCATTGCAATTCCATCTTGGTGATGTAAGTGCATTGAGACCTCCCTCTAGATATGCATGGCTACTTTAGTGTGAGTTTGAAGCAATTTCATCCTCTCACTAAAGTGGGGGCTAAATGTACCATAGAAAAATGGCCCGTTTTCATTTTCATAGTATTTTTGGTCTTTCTTCATGATGCTTGGTCCATTTTGCATTGATTTAATGTTGCAATGTAGCTTGAACATTCACATTAGGTCCTTAGAATTCAAATTATGGCATCTTTTGAAGGTGTTGTGAAGTGTTCTAAAACATTTCTACACTTTTCTAGACTCTATTCATTACAATTTACCTAAAAATCATCTTTTCATCACTTATCAAGTCCTATTTTGAAGTGTTGTAAAGTCTTTTAAAAATATTTCATGCTTTTCTAAGCTTAATTTCACTATTTACACCTTTCTTATGCTTTATTTGACCCCTTTATGCCCTTATAAGGCTTAATTAAGTGTGGTTTTGCATGTAAACCTGACAAAAAATATTAAATCCAAGATAATTCTTTACACCCACTTTCAAGTCCAAGGTGGGACCCATTTTTCATGGGTGGTGAATGAGTCCCTCTTGGCTCAAAATTCAAAATATTTTAAATTTCCTTTTGGTTTTTAATTTAAAATCACCTTATGTTAGCCTATGATGAGGTATCTTCAGGTTACTAAGGCATAAGTGTGTATAAATAAGTGTTTTTACATCCATTTTAATCACCATTCATCAAGTTCACTTATTCACTCATTCATTCAAGCATTCAAGCACTTTGCATCATTGAATCAAGCATTAATCAAGTATTTTGGAGCAATCATTGTTATATCTTCAGATTTATTCAATAAGGGTTTGGTAAGTTGATATCATTTACATGTTATTTGTTTATCATTCTCATATTCCATTTCATTTCTACATTAAGTGTTTGATTACCAAAGTGGGATTTGACCAAGACAAATCCCTATAACCTAACCCTTAACCATTTTCCCCCTTTGCATGCATGTTTGTAGACTTGTGTATACAAATTTGACAAGCTATTAGGTGTTTAAAAGTTGACAAGAAGTCAACAAATTGTTTCAAGTCAACTATAACCTATTTCAAGCTTGGAGAAGACATTCTGTCCATTTTCTATAGATTTGACCTCGTCAATCGGACAACCAGATAACCTCAGATTTGGTACTACAGTATTGGTCCCTAATTTCATAGAATTTTGGTAGAGGAATGATTCACTAAAAATGGTGAATGAGTCCCACCTTAAGGATAGAAATCCATATTTTGTCAGATCCCATATCCTGACACTCAGAAACCTATTCTCAAAAGTTTTCATTAGAAGCAGGACTGATTCAACATGAGTGGCGAATGAGTCCCACTGGTTATTTTTAGTGATCTTTGATAGCATTTAGGACACTCTAGATTCTCCATTCTCTTCCCAAGTGAACTCTGGTTCATCCAAGTTGTTCATTTTTGTTTTGCATTTGTTCATACTTTGGTTCATGTTTGCATATCACATTGTGTTTTTCAACATTTCATAATTCTTAGAGGTTTTTCTTTCACAATCAGTCAAATATTTCATTTAATTGCACCTACATCATTGCATTTATCCTTAATCAAATCATACACATTTTAATTTGAGTGAACCACCTAGAATTTTGAGTGGTGTTTATCTCTCTCCTTTTAGGTGAAACATCCTAAGAGCATAAGAGTAGTCCATAAATCCTACCCAATTTTTTTTGGTTCAAATAGTAATGATCAAGAGAGATGATAAATCCCCCAAGATGAAGATCCCATGGAAAACTAAACACAAGAACAAAGGAACGCACATGTGAAAGAGAAGAAGAGAAGAAAAAGGAAAAGGGAAGAGTCGAATCAAGATTTGATCGTTTGTCAAGCTAGTTGTGGAATAGATCTAGGTTGTTTGTTTGAAAATGTATATTCACTCTAGGGTGATGGAACTCATGGATATCTACTAGGTGAGAAGGCCCAAAAGGTGAGAAACATATGCTCGACTGGTATGCACTCACAAACACATAGGTGGCTATGGGAAAATTTGTTCCTCAGAATGGGCTTCCCGCTCACCCATAACAAATTTATACCTCTTGATAACTTTAATAAAGCACCACAAAGGAAAATGTTAGTTCATGCTTCATGAGACAATCAAAGCTTCTTATGGTTAGAACTCATGAATAAATAGGATTGCACCAGAGGCATGCAAGTTGCGTTATGCAAGGTGGCCATATGAATGCAAAATGCAAAATGCAAAAGATATTCAAAGGAGTCTTGTTTAGTTCATGCAAGGTCTATAACTTAGGGAACATTGTGTCTAATGTCTCTAAGAGAGAACCAATCAAATAATATAATATTCGCAACTTAGGGGATGCAGTGTGTCGTATCATGCCACCAAGAGGAATCTAATATGCTAAGATAGATCACACTTATGAAGGACGTCACACACAAAGTCATCCGAAAATCGACAAACACATCATATGGAACAAAAAGGTTGCACTAAGAACCAAGAAAAATTCAAAATGAATAATTTCAATGTATGCCCCCACTTTAAAGGAAATGCTACACACCCTTCTATGAGAAATTACTTTAAAGTAGCGAATGAAAAATGAAAAAAAGAAACAAGACATGTGAGCCAACTTGGAAAGCCCCTATGCCATGTCATACCTTTCCAAGTAAGGTTGTGTCATGCAAATGAAAAAGGAACAAAAGAAAGGGGGGTTTCCCCAAAAAAGGAACACACGAAACACATAAGGGATCTATGGATTTGGGGTCAATATGTTTGTTGCTGCAATGTTTTTTATGAAAGATCTCAAAACTATCATCATTCCCCAAATACATAGAATTGGAAGAATGACACAAAAAGAGCGAAAACAAAAGGAAAAATAATATTTTTTGGGACAAAATGGAAGAGACATTGCAATCTCAATGCTTTGCATCATCCCCAAAAGGAAAAAAAAAGCAAGGAAAATGAAAAAGTGAAAGAAAAGAAAAATATCTTGGGTGAACTTGAAGGAGACATTTTGATCACAATGCCTTGTATCATCCCCAAAAGGAATACACAAGAAAAGACAAAGTAAAAGGAAAAAGGGACCTTTTGGGTCAACATGGAAGAGACATAAGGCATCTCAATGCTTTGTGTCATCACCAAAAGGAAAACACAAAATAAAAGTGAAATAGTGAAAGCAATGTACAACATATAGAAGAATTGAGGTAAAAATAGAGGAAGTGCACAAAGAGAGAGAACATTAAACACACATTACAGGGGAGCACAATATGCACATACAATCAAAGAAAAAGGAAAAGGAAAAGAAAAAGGAAAATTTAAAAGACTAGTAATGCAAATGTAAGTCACACATCAAACAATTCATCCACCTCCCAATGTTGAGAGAGTAAACAACATGGCTAAGGGACAATGGTTGACGACTTTTTTTTTTACCTAAAATTAATGAAACGAAAAGGGTTTTAAAGGATATTCTTAGCTTTCCACCAATATAAATTTTGCTTTACTTTGAATTTAATAAATAATTATTATTCATTTTCTATTTGAATTACAACTATAGTCCTAATTGATAGAATGACTGAAAAAAATCTATAGCTTTCAAACGGTATCACATTTTTTGAATCCAAAACATGCTTCAAATTCTATGCTTTTCATATTATAAGATTAAAAAACTTTCAAAAATTGAATTTCATGAAGTCTTGACCAAGTTAAGGTGTTCAAACATACGAGTTTTAATATTTTTTAAATTTTGTAATAAAACATTTATAATTAATTATTTACTTAGAAAAATTACAAAAAATATGCATCACATAGGGACATGAGTCCTCTACTTATATCTAAAATCTTATCAAAAAATATTATCATTTTATTGTGGTTAGGTGGTCAGACAGACACCTACTCGTTATTTTTTCCCTAAAATTTAAGTACTACTGCATTGAAATTTCAAATTCTCATCAAATAGAGTTTTTTTCTAAACAAACCTAGTAGTTTAGAAAGTAAATTAAATTTTCTATAGACTTTATTCTTACATATTTTTGAAATAATATAGATAACTTATTCAATATTTTACATCAAGTTATCTAACTCTTATTTTTCTGAATTTTTTGGCAGTTAAGGGCCTGTTTTTTCCATGATCATCCTACACATACCCATGTAAGAATAGAATATATAGCAAATTGAATGTTGTTTCTAAAATACTATGTTTGTTTTTAGAAAAAAAAATCTATTTGGTGAAATTTTGAAATTTCAATGCAGTAGTACTTAAATTTGAGGGAAAAAATAAGAAGTAGGTGTCTATCTGACCACCCTAACCACAATAAAATAATAATTATTTTTTTATAATATTTTAGATATAAGTAGAAGACTTATATCCTGATGCGATGCATATTTGTTTGTAATATTTTTCCAAGTAAATAATTAATTATGAATTTTTTATTACAACTTAAAAAAAATATAAAAACTCATATGTCTAACCACCTTAAGGGTAAGTGCACAAAGTTGAGTCCATGAAACATGGAATTTTTTTCCTTAACCAAAAATTTGAAATCGGCTTTGAGAAAACGGGATCCCGATTTTAATAAATGGGATCCCAATTTTTAAAAACTGGGACCTCGTTCAGCTTCTGGATCCTGAGCCTGACACGGAATGGGATTCCGCTTTCTAAAAATTGGGATCCCGTTTCCCTTAGGATCCCAAACCAATGGAAAAGGCGCAGGATCTCGATTTCCACGAAATGGGATCCTGATTACCATGAAACAGGATCCCGATTTCTACAAATCAGGATCTCATTTTGTAGAAATCGGGATCGCATTGTATATTGCTATTTATTTTAAAAAAAAATAGAGTTCACTACATAGCGGACGGGACCCTGAATACTGGGGACATCAACCCCCACAATCAGCTACAGGTACCCACCTACATCCCATTTTTTGCATTTGTCTAATTTTAATTGAAATTGTGAAGAAAATAAATGCATTTAACATCTTTTTTTTAATTTAGTTCACGTTTTGAGCATTTTTTTAGCTGTTATAGTAGAAATGAATAATTATAAAAATAGATGAAAAAATGCAATGAAACCTAAAGGTTTTTTAATAAAAATGAAAAAATGAATGTTGAATTGTGTTTTACAAACAAAATTTAACTTTTGAAACCTAAATTGTTCGATTAAACAAAAAAAAATTGAAAACACTAGTTGAAACAAAACAAAAAAATTGCATTTTAAAACCCTAAAATTGAAATGAAATAAAAACAATATTTAGAAACCCTAATCAAGCTTTTTGAAACCCTGAATTTAAATCAAGAAAAAATGAATTTGAAAACCCTAGTTTGAATTGGAAGCGAAAAAATTGCATTAAAAACCCTAATTGCTTAGAAATTGAAACCCTAATTTGAATTGGAACAAAACAAATTTTTAAAACCATAAATTGAAATCAAACAAATCATTTTGATTTTAAAAACTAGGTAATTTCGAGCTCAAAAAAAATAATTTGCATTGCTTAAATGTTTTAAATTTTATTTGCTTTGTATGGGAAAAATGATGTATAGTAAACTTTAGTTTCAATGTTAAATTATAATTAGATTAGAAAACAATATGTTAAAGAATAGTTAAAATTCATAAAGTTTATCTTGATGTTTGTTTGCAAATTTAGTTAGCAAATTCATAAATCTAAGCCCGTACAATCGATTCCAACAGGCACTAACTTGCAAGTCTAAATTATGCCAAGGGCCACCCAAACTTCACCCTAAGTTTGCTAAACCCTAGACCCTAAACTGTAAAATCTAAACCCTCAACACTAAATAATTTGAATTTTGTCTTAGGACCTTAAAATGAAATTTGGTTGCCTTAAAAAACCCTCTGCTGTCACCATTTAGTAGAGATTTTTGTAATGTTTTAACTTATTTGAACACATAATATAAAACCTTTTGGTTTCTACAAGTTTCTAAAGAGTCGACGACCACTCTCTATGACAATTAGACATGATCATTAGGGTTCTAAATCATTGGAAGAAAAGTTTATTCTATTATATCCACAAGATAGGAGAGCGCGAGTGAGAGTGCTATGGGTAAAATTTCTTTCATTGGACATACCTAAAATTATGTAGGTTCAATGTCAAGAATGGGTCTATTTGGTAGATTTATGAAAACTATTTTGAATATCTAGAATGCCATAAAAGTATAATTATAGCAATTCCAATTGGAAACACTTGGGTACATATATATCATATGAAATTTAAATCTAGTAAGGTGTCTATTATATAGGAGAGTTGATAATACATGGAAAGGGGTTTGTATGGGAATATATATGTATTAAGAAACACATACCACATGACCTCTATAGGATTTTTAAGATGTGATCCTAGATAATAATCCACCCATCCTCAATCATAATGGATTCTTTAGCAATTAAGAGAGATTCAATAACCATAAAATTACCTATATTTTGATACTATATATATTTATGTGGAAGGATAGAAATGCATCAACAAGGAGACCAAGATGGAACCATTTAATACCTAAAAGGTACACCTAATACATGAGAAAGGGAAGAGGTACATGATGATAGGTTGGAGGAACTACATGCTATTATTACAATTTAGAGATAGGAGGATGATTCATATAAAAGAAATATAATTAAAATATTTATATTATTTAATATATTATATTTAATAAATATTAATATAATATAATATATTAAATAATATAAATATTTAATATCATAAAATATAGTATAAGCTTACAATTAAGGATAGGTAATGTTACAATTTACTTGGGGTTTTAATGAGGATTAGGCTTAAGATTCAATTAGGTTTGTAGTAAATATTTAGGTTACAATTAGGAATATATAATAAATATTAATATAATTATAATACAACTATAAATTAATTTAAATATAATATAATTTAATTTAATATAGGAATACATTTAAAATTAGGTAAAGGTTATAATTTAATTAAGTTTCAATTAGGTTTACAATTCAATTAGGATATGGTTAGGGGTGGGGATCATTTAGCTTTCTATTATGGTTAGAGTATGGGTTACATTTAAGATTATTGTTATTTTTGTGATATGTATAGATTGATTCATTTTTAACATGATAGTTTTTTTTATTAGAGGGGTAAACACTTTTGACCCAGAGCTAGATGGAACCAATGAGGCTATAGTATGACTAAATTTGGACCTCACTAGACATCTAGATCCCCTTAAGCCATCCTATCACCCTAAATTGTATATCAATTTCTTAAGGGGTCCCAATATGACAAATTTCTTAAGGGGATCAAAGAAGTTCTTAAAATTTGGTGAAGTTGCCCAAGGCAACCAAATTTAACAATAATAAGATCACGCAAGATTATAATATGAATGAGATTTCATGATCTAGGTTGGTCAGTTGAAACAAGAGTAGATCTCAATCAACTATTCCACAAGAAAATGTTCTTCACTAACTTTCAAGTTCATTAAATATTCTAAGGCACACCAAAACTTTACCCTAAGTTTTGTAAACCCTAAACCCTGAACTCTAAAATCTAAACCCTAAACACTAAACCATTCATTTTGTCCTACCTAACACCTTAAAGTGAAATTTGGTTGTCTTAGGAAAATCCACCATATTTCATTCCCTTATGCCATGTAATTTTGTCCTAGGATCTTACTACATGTACATCCTCTTAAGTTATCCTATTACCCTAAACCCTAAAATCTAAAGTCTAAACCCTAAACCCTAAAGCCATTATTTTTTCTTTAAAGGCTTTTAATGAAATTTAGTTTCCTTCAGAAACTTCACCAAATTTTATTCACTTGATCCATGTCATTTTCTCCTAGGACCTCACTAGATGTAAATCCCCTTAAGCCATCCTATCACCCTAAATTGTAACTCGATTTCTTAAGGGGATCAAAGAAGTTCTTAAAATTTGGTGATCAAAGTTGCCCAAGGCAACCAAATTTAACAATAATAAGATCCTACAAGATTATAATATGAATGAGATATCATGATCTAGGTTGGTTAGTAGAAAAAAGAGTAGATCTTAATCAACTATTCCACAAGAAAATGTTCTTCACTAACTTGCAAGCTCATTAAATATTCCAAATTCTAAACCCTAAACCCTGAACTCTAAATTCTAAACCCTAAACACTAAACCATTCATTTTTTCCTACCTAGGATCTTAAAGTAAAATTTGGTTGTCTTAGGAAAATCCACCAAATTTCATTCCCTTATGCCATTTAATTTTGTCCTAGGAGATCTTACTACATATATCCCCTTAAGTTATCCTATTACCCTAAATCCTAAAGTCTAAAGTCTAAACCCTAAACCCTAAAGCCGTCATTTTTTCATAGGCTCTTAATGAAATTTGGATGCCTTAGGCAACTCCACCAGATTTCATTCCCTTATGCCATGTAATTTTTTCCTAGGATCTTACTACATGTAGATCCCATTAAGCTATCCTATTACCCTAAAACCTAAAGCCATCATTTTTTCTTTAAAGGATCTTAATGAAATTTGGTTGCCTTGGGCAACTTCACAAAATTTTATTCACTTGAGCCATGTCATTTTCTCCTAGGACCTCACTAGACATAGATCCCCTTAAGCCATCCTATCACCCTAAATCGTAATTCAATTTATTAAGGGGTTCCAATATGACATTTCTTAAGGGGATCAAATAAGTTCTTAAAATTTGGTGATCAAAGTTGCCCAAGGCCCAACCAAATTTAACAATAATAAGATCCTGCAAGATTATAAAATATCAATAGTTAATTGTATTTTCATTCAAGTAACATGTGCCTTAGACATATAAATGAGGCTTACATATAATTTTATCATTTGTATTCAATTATTTAAGGCCATTTATATTGAATGGTTTAAAGTTATTTCCTAAACATGTATCTTACATCTTGAAATTACAAATCTAATGCAGGTTCACTCATATCTTAAAGATCACATGGATCCATTCAATAATATTCACAATCCACCTCCACGCCATTCATCTCCAACACCTTCACCTCCACCTCCACCCACTCCACCTCATAACCCCCCCGCTCCACCACCTAAAATCAATGAACATGCTTGTTTGCAAGCACCAATCAATGCTTCTACTAGAACCATCGAAGATCAAATCAACATTATTCAAAATGAAAAATCTGTCGCACCTCCTGTGAGGATGTTTCCATCTAGGATGCAAACCCTTGTTGATTCTATCAGGGCTATGGATTGGATCGTAGATGATCATCAACAATGGCTAGAGGAGATAACTCTTGATTTTGAAAATGAAAATAGGAAGAAATGAGGATCTATGCGGTAGAGAGCCACAATAGTTTATGAATTAAAACAATGATCTTAAATAGTTATGAATTTTTAAATTTGGTGAATGTTGGATATTTTGTGTGATGAATTTATAAATTTGGTTCCAAATGGATATTTTTAGTGACATGAATTTATGATTTTGGTTCTAGATGGATATTTTTAGTGACATGGATTTATGAATTTGGTGGAATTTATGAACTTATAATGAATAATATATAATAGTATATATTTTATGACTATCTACTAGATCATGATTTCTCCTAAAAAATTGTAATATATATGTGTGTGTGTGTGTTAGACATAAAATGAGCTTTTGTGAATGTTTCAAGTTTATTATTTAGTATGTATGTGCATGTATTAAAAATTTGCATATATAGTTCTTAAATTTTGAAATTTGTATGTATGTACATAGTTTAGTTTAATGATTTGTATGCATGCAAATTATGCATCATATTTTTTATTTTAACTGTACATGTACATACATTTAATTTTGAATTTTGTATGGACATGCTCTTGAGTTGAACAATCTATGTATATATATGTGCATTTCAATTAAATATACGATCTTAATATATATGTTGCTCATCCTATTTCAATTAAATATATGATCTTAATATGTGTATGCACATGGAATATTTTGTATGATCTTTAATGTAGGTGCACATTTATATCGATCATATCATGGATGATTTTAACAATGATGATATCATCAATCCACCACCTCAGCCACATCCACATCCACCTGCCCCCCCTCCACCTCCACGTCCCCCTCCCCCTCCCCCTCCCCCTCCCCCTCCACATCCCCCTCCCCCTCCGTCTCCCTCTCCACCTAATATGCCACATCCAACACCTATCACATCTGACGAGGCTCACTTGAGAGCATGAATAAATGATCAAGTTTCATCCTTACAAAATCAAATCAATGCTATGCAAAGTCAAGCATTGATTTCTCCACATGTGAGACGTTTTGCATCTGTGATGTAAAATGTTGTTGATGCCATCAGGATGATCGATTCTGATCTTGATAGGCATCAACGAGATAGAGAACAAATGGGACAATTTTATTCTGATGGTATCTCTTACAAAAAAATATTAGACCTTAAAATAATGAAATCCCATCTAGCCCTCTACTTTCTTGACCCCGTTACTTGACAACCCATTCCACCCAAAAAATCTAGAATATCCATGAGCTGGTGCATACATCCACAAATGAGTGCACATTTTTGGGATCGATGGTATATGGTTTTTGATAGTCCCCCACATGCTAATTGGGAGTGCCCATTGTATTTTTTTAGAAAACTGTATGTAGAGTTTGTTTTGGGGCAAAATCCCAATTATTTTGATTTTAGATCATTTCAGGGTGTTGGTGGTGGCATCCCACAACAGAGATTACGGGCAAGGGTTGATCCCCGATGCCCTGTGCATGCGCAACCCCTTGTTGTTGCTTTTGGTCCTCCCAATCCTACACCTGTACATCATCAAGCTTTGGTCTCAACATTAGGTTCCCTTAGTACACTCGCAAGAGACCTTGATCAGCACGCTTCTGTGATAGCGAGTGGGGAGCATATATACAATGATGATGATGGAGGAGTTTTTAATGGAGGTAGTCCAAGAACCTCTCTAGGAGTTTTGAGGCCCATACCCCATATATGTACTAGTTGTCATCAAGTACGCTATGGACCTAATCAGGCCACACCTAGTTCAGGTGGACGAGGAGATTCTAGTGGTTCATCTGGCCGCATCAGTTCATTCATAGAGTTACTCATAGCAGACCATCACCCTGAGGACACTACGACATAGGTATAAACATGCATCTAGATGTACGTTCATTTTATAAGAATTTTGTTGGTTGTATATATCAAAGAAAAGTTTGCAATATATTTTAACAATCAATTTTTTTGGTGTACAGATGACACTAACGATGCAAGGGAAATCATTTGTTCCACGAGTACATACATCGACACCAGTCATACTCGGCAACCCTTATGGGGTATTTTGATTTCAATTTTTAAAAATATATATGAAATCATAAATTATTTAACTTGAGTTTTAAATTTATAATTGAATCACATATATGTTTGAAATATTTATGTTGGTTTAGGTGAGTCAATCGGCATCCACGTCGATTCCTCTAGAGGTATTTTCAAGCACTCCTCCACTATCAGGCATCATAGATCAGGGGCAGGTACATTCATATTGTAAATTTGTTTAAAGTTTACATTCGTATAGTTACAATTTTATGCGTTTTGAATTCACTAGATCTATGAAACACATGCATGTACACTTGTAAATATTATAAGCATTAAATGTCTATGTACATGTAGGTCTAGGTTGATACCATAATAAGAATGGGCATTGGGAAAAAATTTGATGTTGTAGTTACTCGTGAGGCCACTGATTTCCAGGTTGTTTACAAAACTTTCTACAAAAATGTGCAAACTTGAATATATATATATATATATATATATATATATATATATATATATATATATATATATATATATATATATATATATATATATATATATATATATATATATATATGTATGTATATATATTAACCTAATTCAATTGTACATGCTTTAATTTTGATCTTATAGGACTTTGTTAGTGCAACTTTCATCCCTGACCCAGACATAGTTACACCACCAGGAGGACATGTAGAGCAGGTTCTAGATCAAATGGTAATTTTATTTTATTTATTATATTTAAAGTCAATTATAAATTTTAAATTGAATATATATACATAATATGGGATTTTTACATATTCTTTTTCTTTTATAGCATGAGACACATCTTCTAGTTGATCATGTACAGATAGGTCCTAGAGAAGAGCCTAGTGCACAACCTCAAAATACAGTACAATTAAAATATGATAAATTATAAATTAAATTGAATTAAAAAAAATCAATTGTAGAGTTGTACATCTAATTTCAAATTTCTTTGTCTTCTTTTTGTAGATTGATTTAGAGAAGTTAGAGGTTGCTTTAGCTGCACCAGAGCATCCAGACATAGATATGATGGTAATTTAATTTTATGATGGATTATAAATTAAATTGTCATTAAATCATTTTTTATTGTCTTACATCTTATTTCATCTTTCTAATATACAGAGTGTTTCAAGTCATCGACATAGTCCACATGGTGTGAAGAGGTCTCTTGATTATAGAGACAGTACATGACCTAGAAACATGTGACTTTATGTTTTATATTTGTTTATTTCATGGACTATATTTCTTGTTTCTCATGTACTCTGTTGGACTTTATTTCATGCACTTAATATATTGGTTTCATGCACTTAATATGTTACATAAATTATGGACTTTATTAGTGTTTGAAATTTTAATTTACACATGTACATTTATGCATTTTATATTCATAGTCAAGACATTAATATAGGACATTAATGTGAAATTTAGTGATCTCATACATGGATTAATATATGACATTTTAATATTTATACTTTGCAAATTTAGTGATTTCATACATGATATACATGATATGTACATTCAATAAATAGCGATAATTACTCAAAACTTATTCAATTCACGTCAATCAATAATCAGTCGATAAATCATAATTTACAAACAAAAGAAATCTATTTATATACTAGAAAGGATAAAATTTTAAGAAATAAACAATACCATAGAAGATTAGAGAATAAAAGCATTAATAAATACTATAAATAATAGTTCATCTAACACTAATTTATAAGTTGTCAAAACAAATAATGATGTCTTAAGGGATGTCTAAAGGGGTCATAATAGAACGTCTTAACGGGATGTCTTAAGGGGTTATAATACGTCTTAAGGGGATGACTTAAGGGGTCTTAAGGGGATGTCTAAAGGGGTCATAATAGAACGTGTTAATTAAGGGGATGTCTTAAGGGGTCTTAAGGGGATGTCTAAAGGGGTCATAATAGAACATGTTAATTAAGGGGATGTCTAAAAGGGTCATAATAGAGCGTCTTAAGGGGATGTCTTAAGGGGTTATAATATGTCTTAAGGGGATGTCTAAAGGGGTCATAATAGAATGTGTTAATTAAGGGGATGTCTTAAGGGGTCTTAAGGGGATGTCTAAAGGGGTCATAATAGAACATGTTAATTAAGGGGATGTCTAAAAGGGTCATAATAGAATGTCTTAAGGGGATGTCTTAAGGGGTCATAATACACCTAAATGGGATGTCTTAAGGGGTCTTAAGGGGGTGTCTTAAGGGGATGTATTAAGGGGTCATAATATGTCTTAAGGATATAATTGATTTAACAATAATGTATGCATGATATTTAGTGATTATACACATAAACATAAAGTTTCAAAGTAGGAAAACATGCACATTTAAGAAACAAAATATATAGAATATTTATTTGATACATAGAAGTACATAGAGTATGTTTAATTTTGTAAGTATGGATGTACATATATCTCATCTCAATACAATGTTTACAAAATCTGGATATGCCATCTCAAGAACATCTCAAACTCGTGGCTAGAATGTAGTAGGTCTTCACACCACCTGATATCAAAAAGGTACAAGCAATATCAATGAAATCATCAAAACATACATATTTTAATTTATATAAAACTATCTATATATACAGAACTCAAATACTTGCACATAAAAGTATTCAACACATGTTTGTAGGTTGAATCCAGGCATCGTCTCCTTTTTGTTTCAAAGTATGAGATCAATAAAATGATGGCTTTATGATACAAAAAATGACAATAAATCAATTTTAACTATTAATGTCCCAGAAATATCAATATGTAATCAAAACATGTATTTAAATATAATTTAACTAATAATTGCCTGTTTTTACCAAGTATTCCATGTTGTCTAGGTTGAATCTGCATGGACTAGATCCTTTTTGTGATTATTCCTTAAGGATGTATAAAAGGACAATTTAAATCAATTTCAACTAATAACACACTTGACCAATGTCGAAACATGTATTTAATGTATTTAAAAGGACAAAATAAAACTAAAACTATATTTACATGTATTTACTTATTCCATTGTACCATTTGCATCCTCTCTTTTTTGCAATGCATCAATGATTGCCTCATGCTCTTCCATAGAAATTGACGATAGCAATTTTTTTGAAGGTCTCCCATGATACCGTTATAGTTTTATATTTGTTGCCACCACCAAATGTGAATAATGCATAATCTTTTTATGTGTTTCATAGTCTTCAAATGTAGGTAGACCATTCTTTCTTCTCAAGTATTGTCGTAGCCAAGTGCCAACAACCACCACTGATCCTATTGGAAAACATGTTCAAAAACCATCATCAAATAAGTTCTCAAAATTTTCTTAAGGGGATCAAAGACTTGTTCTAAAAAATTGCTTAAGGGGATCTAAAACTTGTTATCTAAATTTTATTAAGGAGGTGTCTTAAGGGGATCACCGTACCTATTGGATAATGAAATCCATCATCATCTTCTCAAGGTGTTATCAACTTATGTTTAGTTTCCACACAATGAACCAACCAATATTCTATTTGATCTTCATTCCCCTCAGGTGCAATAACAGTATACGCATGTCCTGCCAACAAAATTTGATTTAATAACTTGTGCATATCCATATAAATAATTTAGTATTACAAAATAACTTAATAAAGTGAAATAAAATGAAATAAATTCAATTAAAATTACCTTCTTGTACAAGGTATGAAACACGGTCATAATCTTCAGATGCAAACAATTGATCATTTTTTGGAATAGTTCTTTCATATTGATTATGTGCTTCTGCTGGTGTCAACGATCTTTGCTCCCACTATTCAACCCATTCTATATTTCCACAAGCTTCCCAATCTCCTGAGATATAAAACTAGCAAAAACATGCAAGCTCCCTTGTCCAAATAGTCCATGTGCTTGTTGTTGCACTCCTAAATGAATGACATTTAGTAGATCCACTAATTGTCTCACAATCAAATCTAGATACAATGTTCTCTTCTTCCACCAACCAAAAGAATCACTGAACTGTAGAGTAATCACTTGAACCAGGTGCAGATAATCTTCTATTACACCAATCCACAATCTCACGTGCATCTTTAAATTTTACTGAATCCTCAAATTTTAATTGTTGTCTAGCAAGAATTCTTTTGACACATGCACCAGCTCCATCATGTTCTCCTTTACCATACCTAGCTTCAAAAAAACTCCATATATGCTAGACATTAAGTTTCTTGTGAACCCTACTTAACCAATAGAACATTCTAGCATTTTTGAACTACCCCATACAATTATCTGACCATATGAGGTGTTCTTTCATATGGATTCCTCTTTCTCTTAAATTTATATAAAATATACTAAAACAATATTGAACAAACTCTGATGAGTGTAACCGATTGTCACTCAAATAAAAATGATACTCCCTCAAAACTTTTCTATCATCCTTAGTGCTATCATCTCCATGTCTATAAATAATATGGACAAACATAACTACTTGCACTGAATTATAATATTGAGATTGAATTTCCTCTTGCAGAGCGAGAGTATAATTCTCTGCAAAATCAACCACTGAAAGTATAGTACCAATTGGAAATGTGTTTCTACATGCGCGAAATTGGCCATCAAGCCATTGAGCATGTTCAAAGTGCATGACATATTTTGGACAATTTTATTCTTAAATTCACTCATGAATGCATGCACACTAACTTTTTCTATAACTAAATCACAAATGCTTTTTCCTATTTTTCCATCTTTTAAAGAATAGTGAACATTCCTAAATCTTTTGACATCTACTAATTGTTGTCCAAAATCATGATCAACACTTTCATGCAAACAAATTCTTAAAAATGAAAGATTTCTATAGTTAATGCATTGTCAGAAATACAAGAACTTAAATAAAATAATTTATCATTAGATTTTTCACAAAACAAACCTAAAATAAACTCTTTTTATTGCTTTAGGTGCATATCAATATCACAATCCTATATAATCATGTTAATATGCAAGGTACAACGTATATATAGAAAACATCATAAAATATAATGAAATTGAACATGTATTTTACAACAACAGATATTCGTTGCTTATTAATTTTTACATGCCAGGTTTATATTTTCAAAAGACCTTTGACTTATTTTAATATTACCAGGTAACACTGAATCGCTACAAAATTTTCTATAAAATTCAGTTTGTGTTGTATCTAATAGGTGTTTTGGGTGAGGATCACAAACTTTGGACCCCACCCTTAATTTTAAAACATCTCTAGCATTAGATGAAACCCTAGTATTATCATGCCAATATTTTTTGATCAAAGATTTAATTTCAACATTCAATTTTATATCAGACCTCGGTAGTCATCCACTGAAACTCCAACATTGATTGATAGGATCATTTTCTACACTTTCTCTTCTTTTTTCTGCTCTTAGTAATGTTTTAGGATGTATTTTTAAAAATTCACTAATATTGGTCACCATTATTTTATTCAAAGTTGCTTTATTAACTATAGCAGTAGTTTAGCTCTTCTTGTTGCGTTTTTATCTTTAGATCGACTATATTTCCCAATAGATTGAATGGCACTAGCAACAGTAGACATAACATGTTTTAATGATTGATCTTTTCTTTTTGGTTTAACATAAAAGCCTAACCTTTTCATTACTTTCCTCATTTTTTGTATTCTCATCAATTGCATCATTAGTTTACATTGAAATGCAATTTTTTATGATAAAATAATTTGGTGTATATTCTATTCGCATGTGTTCTTATTTTCCTCCAAGAAATTTGACTAGGAAGATTATCAAAAACACCAATTCCAATTTTTAAAAAAGTATTTTCATTAAATTCAACATCGCATTCTAGATTTTCATCTTCATTTTCATTTTCATCTTCATTTTCATCAACAAAACGGTTTTCATTTTCATTTTCATTTTCATTTTCATTTTCACCTTCATTCTTATCAAAAAAATAGTTTTCATTTTCATTTTCATTTTCATTTTCATTTTCATTTCCATTTTCATTTTCATTTTCATCAAAAATACAGGTTCTTTTTTTCATTTTCAAGAAAATGATCATTTTGATTTTCATCTGCAACAAAATATTTTTCATTTTTCTTTTCAACAAATTCTATAAAATTTTCATCTCTCTGAATATAGTCAATGCCAACATCATTAAGTCTAGCATCTTGTAAAACTTCTACATATAAACTTACTATTTCACTAATATGTGGATTTGAAGACGTACCTGGATTTGTGCATATTTAAACATTCTCCACAACATTCAAAGAGGGATTTGAAGACATAGTAGGACTTGTTTGTATAATCATATTCTTCTCTAAATTGACTCCTTGCAAATTCGCTTCATCTACAACCATGGTATCCTCAATGTTTTCATCTTCAATAGTTGTTGAATAGGTTGCTCCACCATCATTCATTGATTTCATTCTCATTATTTTTTCTCTTTGTCTTTGTCTCTCTTTTTCTCTATTTGCTTCAACTTCTTGAGGAGTCAATGTCTTCCTTCTCTTATTACGAGCTTTATCTCCCATAATTATAAAATTCTCAAACACAAATGAATGTTAATAGTGAAATAATTCAAAATATTCAATCCAAATTGGAAGGTGAATACCTATTAGGACAAGATTCTTCCTCATGTGTTCCTCAAAAGTAGAAAACTACCACAATTCCACTTTAAAAATTATTTTCTTCATGCCTCCTTTGAAAAATTCAATCCATATTGAAAATTGAAAACCTTTTGTTCCTCCAAACAAGCACAAAAATAATACAATTCCACTTCAAAAATGGTGTAGATGATGCCCCGTTTAATAAAATCAACTAAAAATCAAGTTCACCACCTGTAAATACAATAGCTTATAAAAAATAATTTACTTTTACTACTCTCGACCGTACATGTGAAGTTGCAAACTTCACAATAATTTTTTGCAATATATTTAAATAAAATAAACAGGATCCTACTTACTATAAATGGGATCCCGCTTACTATAAACGGGATCCCACTTATAAAAACTGGGATCCCATTTATAAGAAGTGGGATACCATTCTATAATCGGGATCCTGTTCTTCGACATTGAATGTCGAGGTTGTTTATGAAATGCAATCCCATTTATGAAACGAGATCCTGTTTATACAATGGTCTGAATATTGTAGAGTAGGAAATGGGATCCTGTTTATTAATAAACAGGATCACGTTTTATAGTTGGGATCCCGTTTTTTAAAATTTGATTTTTTTTTTGCTTTGTGGTTGGGTTTTTGCCTAGGTTTTTGGTTTCGGAAAAGCATTGGAATTCTGAACCTAGGCCTTCAACCTAGTTTGACCTATAAGTTTAAGGTCCTAACAATGTCAAATAAAAATACCTACTTTGGACATATGGCTGACGACCTTTTTTGCAGAATTTTTTGACGAAATTAGAACCCATTTTAGATGAAACAATGTAGATTCTAAATATGTAATTTGTTTTGCAATTGGATTATTTTTTCAAATTTTTAATTAATTTCTAATAAAATTGGTCCATAAACTTTAAATATCAGGGTTTTTTAGTATTTTAATAACTTTTGATCAACAAAACATTTTGACAAACGGATTGCACAAGAACAAAATTCAGACAATTCTTTTAAATTTTTTTTTTAAAAAATCAAAAAATGATAAGTTTAGGTCATCTTATGCATGTCGTACACGACGGTTTTTCAAAACGACAAATCGCCTAATAAAAATTTAACAAAAAAATATTCAACAAAAATTACAAAAAATATCAAGAACAAGCTTGAGTCATAAAACTTTTCCCAAAAGGATTTAGAAGAATACGATAATTTAAGTCAAAATATGGATGTCGTACACGTGCATGGTATGGTAAAAAATGACTTTTAAACAGTGGTTTTTAGAAATGCCTATTAAAACTCAATTTGTACAATCTAGGTATTGAAATAAATTACATATTTGGAAACTAGACTCCAAGCACTACATTTTATGATCAATGAATTTTTTAATGATTTCATCTCTAAGTGCTTCAAATTTTAAGGTCAAATGTGTCAAATTCTGAAAATCAGGAAAAACACTTCCACTTTTTGGCCAAAAAGTGGACTCAACTTCTTGCACACACCATTAACTTGGTCAAAAATTTATGAAATTCAATTTTTATTTTTTTAATCCTATAGTATGCGAAGCATAGAATGTAATGCATGTTTTGGATTCAAAAAATGTGATACCGTTTGAAAGCTATAGATGTTTTTCAACCAGCCTATCAATTAGGACTTTAGTCATAATTCAAACATAAAATGAATAATAATTACTTATTAAATTCAAAGTAAGGAACAATTTATATTGGTGGAAAGTTGAGAATGTCCTTTAAAAACCCTTTTTGTTTCATCAATTTTGGGTAAAAAAATGTCGTCAGCCACATACCCATCATATTGCCACTTTTTGGCCCATCATGATCCTGCACATACCCACATGTTTTTGAAATAATATAGATAAATTATTTAAATTTTTACGTCAAGTTGTCTAACGCTGATTTTTCTGATTTTTTTCTCACTTAAGGCCCTGTTTTTTCCATGTTGATCTTGCACATACCCTACTATGGGATGATAGGATAGCAGTCGGTGTCAGTGAAGTGATACTCACTTAATATATCCTTCAATGTCTGAAATTGATCACTGTGATGTCCAACAATTTGATGATATTTACAATATGGTACATTTGAATCTAAATTAAGTGTTTAGGATACTATGACTCTCTTGCTCAATTAGGGTTATTCACCTAAAGGAGCGAGATAGATCCTACACAAAATCTAGGTGGTTCACTCAAAAGAATGCAAGTATGATGGAAATATGTCTAAATGGATGATCTAAATGCAAAAAGATAATAAAATTGATTGTTTGTTTATGCAAAACCTAAGAAATATGAAGTGTTTTAAAACACTATGATATGCAGAAATGAACTGGAAACATGCACAAATGAAAACATAAGTTAATGAGACTGAATGGAGTGCACCTGAAGATAGAATGTTGATGCTAGAAGGTTCTAGAATGTTTCATAAAACACTAATGATGGCCACTAGGACTCATTTTCCATAGATGGTGAATCACTCCAGGTTCTGGGAAATTCTGCTAAAATAGGTTTTGGGATGTCGGGAACAGAAATCCTCAAAAATCACTTTTTCTGGCCTAGTAGATGATTTGAAGTTAGGATCTTGGACTATTGCACATGAATAATAAATTTAACCATAATTAAAATTCTTAGATAAACATAACAAAATTAAAGTGAAGAGATTGACATAAGGGAGAAAAGAGAGACAAGACAACACAAGTTGATAACTGATTTTTCCAAGATGGCTACATCTCTGAGTCCTCTCCAGTAGAGTGATTGATCCTTCATTATGCTCCAAAAAAAATTACAAGGCTCCAACTATTATAAGTCTCCTCATAGCTCCCAAACAAGAATGAATTACAAAGTCCTCCCTCACAAGTACAACAAGCTTGACTTCAAGCTCCAAATGTACAAAGAAGATAATTCACCATCAAGTCCTAGCTCTCATTTCTTAGAAACTCTCTCTCACCATTCTCCACTCCCTAGAATGATTCTCACAAACCATAAACTAAATTCTGAATGCATACACTTGCACTCTCCTTCACATCCCTTGATTGATAAATCAAAGCCTATAACTCTCCTTTTATACATAATTTTCCTATATGGGGTTAAACTACCATATTTAATAAAATAACCCCCTTAAGAAAAATTTCTCTTATTATCGTCCATTCAGGTTCCATATTGTTTATTTGTTTTTGTCTTTTCTTATAGGAAAGCCATTTAGAGGTTGATTAGTTTTAATATAGTTTTAAAAACTATAATAAAACGAAATTGTCTCCTGTATATTCATGACCCTCATAATTTTGGGCTATAAAAATCATAAGGGATTAAATTTTTTTACGTTTGTAGGTTAACTTTAATTTTATTTTTAAAATAACTTTTCTGAAAATATTTTTTATATATTTAAAGCCCTTAAAAATCTTATTTAAATCCCTTAAAATATGTTAAAATCCTCTAAAATTATTTTAAGATCCTTAAAAATCTTTATAAATCCCCTTAAAAATTTCGTAGTATGGGCTTTTAAAACTTAAAAGGTTAAATAATTTAAATATAAGGGAATTGAACTTTTAAATTCTATTTAAAATAGTCATGTCATCATTTTTTCCACAACATCATTCTTGCCACATCATCATTCCTGCCACATCATCATGGTCAACCCTCAACTTTGATTGACCATAGCTTTCATGTACAGACTCAGATTTGGTCCGTTCAAAATGCATCAAGTATCCACCTGGAACACTAGAGCATATGGAACACTTAATTTTTTTATTACATGTATCCACCTGGATCAGTCCTCCCCACTGGAGAGGTTTTGGATATCCAAAAGTTACATTTATTTAGAATTTAAGTGAGGTCATGGACTCCCCACTTGTCTTGTGTCACCAGTTCATTTGAACACCTGGCTCATCACCATAATGAAGGGTACAATTATGTTGTTAAACATATGCATCATTCCATCACTTCCATAAGCATCTACATCGATTGTTATAGCCATTAACCGATAACCACTAACTAATATCAAGCTAAATAACAATGCAGATACAAAAGTGAATGAAGCAACAATATGTCTATCTTTCACAACAAGAACATTTATACCCAAGGGAACATTAATGCTTTCATTTATTGCTTCCTCATGTTGTGTAGTCGGTGTATACTACAACATCCGATTAGCCTTGATTACCTCAAGTTCATGTCTAGAATCACTTGACTTGACATCTACATAAGAGATAAGTCTTTACTTGTTTTAAAGACTTACCTGGCTTTGGAAGAAGTTCAGACCTCGTTAAGTCTGAAACTTGCTCTATAACCTTCATTTTCTCAGTAAATTCGAATATTGCTTTATGTTATTGGCCAGAATATTCTATGTCTGCAGTTCTGTGAAATCTTGATGACTACAATTTATCTTTCAATGATATATTATGTGTGTTTATGTGAATATAAAGGTATATATATATATATATGAGTAAACATATATTTTAAAAGGATTTTGTGTTGTTGTATATGAATCTGAATATAAATGGTATATATATTCTGTAATTTTGTTCTGTTTATAATGGATATTTTCCTGAAGATATAAATATATACATGTATATATGAGAATATACATGTGTATATATATACTTAATTCTCAAAAGAATATTTTAATCTAAGTAGAAGTTTTCAACTTGCATGAAAGAATTATGATTCTATATTTTATTACAATTGAAAATTGAACAATAGAATCTTTGTGCCAATAAAAGCTATAGAGATACATATTGATGCTATTTTTATGTGAAATATAAGTAGTAGATTGGTTGAGTTATAGAATTATTTTTGGGCAACTTGTTTATTTATGGTTATTGGATTTTCGATGATATTGAAAACTTATATACCGTGTGACAACTTGGAATTAAATATGTATAAGTAAGAACTGAATGATTTGAAAAACTTGAAATATTATAAACTTAAGACAATTTATGCTACATGTATTTTCTTTATGAAACCACTTTCGGGACAAGATGTCGAGTGTGGATTTACAGAGATGATAGTTTCCCTTTTCGAAACTACCACTTTTTGTTATTTTGTTGCTTGGCCAAGCATATGCACCATTGAAATAGATGGAATTTTAAAAGCCTAGATATTATTGATATTAGGCTCTGCCACATCCTACATGCAAGAGATATGTCATTCTAGATTAGATTGCATACAGACATCAGGCTTGCATCGAGAGTTTCCTCCTGCTTCTTCGTTCCAGGTTGCTAGGCTCCTCGCGCAGGGTTGGAGTTTTTTTCGAGCTAGGAAGAAATCCGGGGAAGTATTTATATTTCGTAGTTGGGAAAAAAAGGCGCCTGGACCCACTCTTGGTCTCGACTTTGCGGAAGATGAAGCAGTGTCATGTCTAGAATCACCTGACTTGACATCTACATAAGAGATAAGTCTGTACTTGCATTAATCACTATTTTCAACTACCTTGTGTTTGCAAAAGATCTATCAGTCTTGATCCTATGTGAATGTAAAATATACCTAATACCATCTTTAAACAAGCGATAATGATTAAATTCCTTGTACAAAATAGCCTTCGAATCATACAAATATGGGCTGCCCAACACTATCCCACAGACATCTAGTGGAACCACATCAAACTGCACCTCATCAACATACTTGTGATTGTGAACCTTAAAAAACATTTCCTTGTTACTTGCAATTCAATATTTTCACAAATCCAACCTAGTGGATAACGTTTTTGATGTAGTGTAGTTTTCAATCCCAAGTTCCTTACAACATCTTCAGAAATTAAGTTAACTTGAGATCCACTGTCTATGAGTGCATCAATTTTGGTATGCTTAGCAACAACCCTTATGTGTAAAAGCTCATTTCTTTTCTTATTTTCAAGGAGATCATTAACTTGAGAAGTAGAAGCACAACTATCAAAGGAAACACTGGCAATAGGAGCCTTATCTTTCAAAACCATTGCCATTATCTTAGTTTCATCCTCAGACTCTGAACCAAGATCCATAACAACATTTGCAGACTCCATCCCTTTCTATTTAAGAGCCCATTTCAACTTCAATTTTGGATACAATTGCCATCAGTGATCTTCATCATGACCTTTCATGTCACAATGAGAGCATGTGAGTTTATCATCCGTTTTCTTAATTGTAGTTGTCTTCTTACCCTTTTCTTTATCTTCATATTTACCTTCAGGCTTAGATGGCTTCATGTTAGACTTATCTTGATGAAAATACCCTTACCTCTTGACTCTAAGTGTGTAGCTTGTACACAAACTTCATCTAGATTACTAGGATTCAAAACCAAAATGGAATGTCGTAGATAAGAGTGAAGTCCACCTATGTACTTAAGTAAGGTATCCTATGTGTACAATGGAACATTCAATGTAATAGCCCTTTTCTTGAATTCATGGGTGTAATATTGGATAGTTTGACCTTTCCATTGCCTAAACACTTTCTATTCCATCATTAACTATTGCATATGGCCTAGGGGATAAAATTGCTTCTTAAGAGCATTAACAAAATTTTCCCAAGTTAAACTGACTCTACCATGTTGTGAAATTTTTGCCCAAGTTCTATGCTCCCACCAAGTGA
Organism: Sequoia sempervirens; assembly: GCA_007258455.2. Taxonomy (NCBI): domain Eukaryota; kingdom Viridiplantae; phylum Streptophyta; class Pinopsida; order Cupressales; family Cupressaceae; genus Sequoia; species Sequoia sempervirens. The sequence continues at coordinate 54,920 of VDFB02269159.1, read as the reverse complement.
GAGTTGTTCCTCCCAACCGAAGAGTAGCTAACTAGATCCTAGAAGCATCATTAAACAGATTTTGAACTCTACAATAGGCTTCTACTTGTTGAACCCAGTCATCTAATTTCTTAGCATTCAATTCTCCACAATACTTAGGTAGATAAAATTTTACATCTTATTTAATTCTAGGCTTATGTGCACCCTTGAAAGGAATAAAAGAAATAGAATCAGTAGAAAAAGGAGAGGACAAAGAAGGAGTTTTTGGTGGCTCATCACCACCTCCTAGTCTTTTCCATAGTGATGAAATTTGGTACATATTTAACACTTCAATTTTTGATGGCAAGTATCCACCTGGATCAGTAGTGGGACTCATTCACCACTGGTGGCGAATCAGTCCATGTACAGAAATCTATAAATTTTGAAGTCAACTCTAAGGGTCCAGATCTATACTTGTCTTCTTATTGGGTTAATAGATCCAATCTATAGAAAATAGGCTGAATGATGTCTCCAAGCTTGAATTAGGTCTTTGTTGACTTGAATAGCTTTGATGAATTGTTGACCACTTTTCAACACCTATCTCTTTGACAAATCTACCTACAAGACCTACAAACACACATGCAAAGAGGGGGAAAATGGTTAAGGGTTAGAGTTTAGGGATTTTCCTTGGTTAAATCCCACTTTAGTAATCAAACCCTTGATAAATAAATGAAATGAAATAAAAAAGGAATGATGAAAAAAAAACATGCAAGTGTTGTACCAACTCACCAAACCCTTGTTGTCAAAATCTAAAGATTTATCAATGGTTGTTCCAAGATGCTTGATAATTGCTTGAGTGTATGTGATGATTAAGTGAAAAATATGAATGGGGGTTAAAATGGATAGAAAAGCACTTATTTATACACACTTGTGTGCTAATTTCCCAAAAATACATCACAGCCCAACCTAAAGGTCTTAATGAATAGGAACTTGAAATAAATTTGAATTTGTTTTGAATTTTATGCCAAGAGGGACTCATTCGCCTCCCATGTTGAATGGATCCAACTCAAGGAAAGCATGTGGTTTTCAGGGATTAATTTGTATTTAATGTTGTTTGTCAAGTTTATATTCAAAAATACACTTAATTTAGGCCTATAAGTGCAAAAAGGGGCCAATTAAAGTATAAGAATGGTGTAATTAGTGATGACAAGCCTAGAAAAGCATGAAAGTTTGTTACAAGACTTTACAACACTTTAAAATAAGACTTCGTAAGGGATAAAAAGGGAATATTTAGATGAATTATAAGAAGAAGAGTCTAAAAAAGTGTAGAAATGTGTTACAACACTTCATAACACCTTCATAAGACATCATAAAGTCTTAATAATTTGAATATCCAAGACCTAATGTGAATGCATAAGTCACATTGCATCACTAAATCTAAGCAAAATATGCCAAGCATCATAGGAAAAGGATCTAAATGACCATGAAAATGTCCAAAGATCCATTTTTCTACAATATACCTTGAAATTGGTGTGTCCTAGGTTTGGGGCCTAGGACCCATTCTCCCAAGGGTGAATGGCCCCCCCTTAATTTATGACCCTATTTTTTAATATATTTTTAGTGCCATCCTAATGATTCAAATTCAATTTGCAATTGTTGGCTTTTAAATTTTAATTGTCGGAAAATTTGAAAAATACCTATAGAAGCATAGTTATTTTGTCAATTCAAAACATCTAGCAAGAGGATAACTTCCATATGAGAAAATATTATTGTCAAGAGCATTGAAGAGCAGATTTATCAATCATCTACAACAACATTCAATATCCTTTCACGATGTCAAGATTTATATGTGTGTATGCATTGTTTGGAGCTAACATTGTGATGTAGGTTTCAAGCATTCAAGTCAAGTTTTAAGAATCAAGATCAACATCCAATTAAGACATTTTATGCAAGATAAAGAACTTGGAGAGATTTTTTAAATTTTAGTTCTTCAAGGATCTCCATTAAAAGTTTTAGTGAGTTGTAACATAGCATTGTTTATTCGTCATTCCTTCCATTCATATTTCATTTCATTTCAACGTTTAATTACCAAAATAGGGTTTGACCAAGGTAGGGGATTCACCAAAAAATTAATTTTCCCTCTCTTTGTGTTTGTAAATTTCTAGGTGAAGAAGGATTGAAGATTGAGCAAAAGTGTAATTTTGCAAAGTTGTCAAAGACATTGTCGTCAAGATATGAGAACTTAGATCACATATTTATTTTTGACTTTCCAGTAGTGAAACCTAGGGAAAACAAAAGCTCACATTTGTGATATCCACATATGGTATATTATTGCATGGGCTTTAATGAAGCATTAAAAATGTTACTATATATATCCATATAATCAATATATATGTATATATGTATGTATGTATGTATGCATTCATGTATGCATGCATGTATTTATGAATGCATGTTTGTATGTATCAATCTTAATACTTATGTAAATATGTGTATATTTATATACATTCAGTAGTCACAAAATTTTAAACAAAGAATTTGGATTTATATATATGTTCTCACAGTTTGAGGCAATTGAAATATTCACATACATTTGTGTAAATTGATGTTTGTATATGTATATGCACTTATATTTATGCATACATACCTACATATGCTTATATGTTATTTATAAGAACAATCATGTTCATTTATATAGTCAAAAAATCAAACTAATATAATTGAATATGATAACATGATTCACATTTACACTTTTGCATCAACATTCAAATATTCTTCTAAATGAATAGGATAAGCCAAGTTTTCAATCATTAAATTTCTAACTCAACAAATGATTAATCAAAGAGTAACACATTAGATATTTACCTCGGAAGAAGAGTAGTTTATGCAACATGATAATAATGTTGTTTTACCAAACACATAGTCATATATAGTACACAATTATCTCTAGGAAAACATTCAAATTTGAACAATCATAATGTAGACAATGTGTATGTTTGTTTGTGCATATTTTCAAATTTTTGATGACCATTATTTTTCCTACTAGATCTACTACCTTCTCTTTGGTGATACTTTCCATGTGATCCTTGGAGGGGAAAACATTTTCCTACACTCACCTCATTAAATCGAGAAGGCTTTTAGTTGCTATTAAAGTACACACATATCTGTATAATTTATTTGAAAAAAAATGAGTATAATATGACATTTTCATTTCTATGAACACCAAATGTGTAATTTCATCATTTCACAATATGCATCTATTTACTATAATGATAAACCAACATATCGTAATTGATCACAATTTATGTTTTCAAGTCCAAAACTAAAATGCACAATCAAAATAACAGTCTAAAGATTATGAAAAAAAAATGTAAGAATCAAACCTTCCAATATAAATTTCTAGTTAAGAACTCAACTTTAAAAATAATTAATTTGTTAAGTTTAATTTTTTTCAAATATTATTTTATTATTTCTAAAAGTAAATTAGAAAAAAACATTCCTTATCTTAATAGAATATCCTTTGATACAAGTTTTAGTTAATCACATAAAATCGTAATATCAATGAAAATGTTTAATTTCTACCTAAAATGGAAAGCTAGCCACAAATAGTAACAAAGAAATAAAAACCATGTACTATAAGCTATAAAACTACTTTATTTATAAGATCAGATAGACCCATGCAAACCGCATGTACTCCTGATCTCCACACTTTAAGTTACAGATTAAGTATATATCAAGACAACATACTTATAGCAAATATGTATATATATATATATATCTATATATATGTATATGTATACTTCATATAACAGGAGGGACTTGAGAGATCTTCCAGAGCTGGCTTTCCTTGACTTTCGGCGTCTGCAGAACAACTTCCAGAGTGCTTTCGTCTACATCCAAATTAAAGATCTTCTCAGGAGGAATGCTTATTGCAGCACATATGGGCGTAAACTCCAGCACATCCTTGATTTGAGCATGATTCCAGCGCATACGCCGCTCAGGTTCAACGAAAGGGTCATACTTATAGTCGAGCAAAACAAGCTGCCGGCAAACAACCACACTTTATCATCAAAAGTCATGTTAGACATAAATATTGTTCTATAACTGAAGAATATTTTAGACCAAAACAACCGAGAGGTTTTTTTGGTAGTACTATGCCCCCGAATTTACTTAAAAATTAATAAAAATCTTCTAAATTCATATATGTACCAGGAAAACAAAAATCTATAGGGTTGATTCATAACACTGACAACAATGATTGTCTTTGAAAGACAATTTCTCAGAAGAAAAAATTGTGTATTTACCTTGTCACCAGGAGCAGGATTGTTAGGTCGAGCAAGGGCCTTGCCGTCCTTCACAAGGAGAAAGAATGGAACAGGGCTGCTCGCTGTCTTACCTTCAAATGTAATTTTGTCCCAATTGATATAACGTACCTATACACAATACATGCATATTAAAAGTGATCCACAAGGACAACTATCACTCACACAAGCACAGACAAAGTAAAACTTTTAAATACATATCAACTTATAAACATAAATTCATTTAAACCACAGTTGTGGTATAGACAATGTATATATACCTGAGGTGGGTCAACAAGCTTTACCACACCATCTTTAATATCCATATACTTATTATGATAAGCCTTACAGCAGACCGTCACGTTCTGCTCCTGGGGAGCGAGCTTCTGTTGCTGGCAGGATGCCATAGTTGGTTATAGCTTAGAAAATAAGATGCACAAAGCAATGAACAATGCAAATGAGTGAGTGTGTTGTGTTTGTAGTTTGAGGTTTGGTGGTGCTTATATAGAGTCAAGAAAAGGAATACTAGCTTTCTTAAAGCTGTATAGTGGAAGGGAATGGAATAAAACTTTAACTTTAGATTGGAATTAGTTCTTTCGAGTGATAGAGAAAAGATCATGCGGGGAACGGTTGTCGAACAGAAACAGATAATTTATTCCCTCATCTTTATTATGAATAGACTAGAAAAAATCATATGAAATGAATTCAACTTAATCTAACATCAATGATAAAATTCTGAACTTAAATCCAATGTACTGTTAGTCTCTGTTTATAGGGGCGGGGTTTATGTTTTCGTATTCTTGTTTTCTTATATTAGTGTTTGTTGAAAATCGTGTAAATTGAAATACTTTCACAAAGTTTTGTAAAGATTTAGAAAATTCGCAGGTTTAAAAAGATAAATAAATTCTCTAGGGTTGTATTTATTAAATTTTGTTCATTGATTTTTCAATGCAATTGGACGTTTTCAAATTTCAATAACTTGAAAATAACAAAAATAAAAAATAAAAAATAATGGAATGACGTAATTACAATATCAAACATATATTTTCAAAGTTTTATTAAAGTTTAATCCAAATTCTAATGTTTTTTTTTCTAACTTAGTTTATGGAATTTGATTAAATGGAGTGGGGTGTGGCATATTCTTAGGATCACAAGTTATCCTTTAAATGTAAAAGCAGGCACAAGGAATGAAAACTATTGACAAATTCTTAAAAAAAGAGAGGATGCAATAATAGTGTCAAATTATTCTTTGTAGAATTGGTTGTATATAACAATGCGAAAGCTCAAAGAATAATCAAAACTAGATTATATCACATATGATTATACATGCCCTTGTGAATATGTATGCAAAATTTAAAGTATTTATTTGATGTAGGTTAACTACTCAAAAGAATACCTCAAAAAATGTGACAGTTAAACTACAATAATTGCAATGGTCATATTAGCATTCATTGAACAATGAAAATATTTTCAAAAATTGCTAATGTTTAAGATTTACAAATATTTCATTTCAAAAATCATGTGGAATCAAAAATTAAAGGCACTCTCTAATGTTGCATTTATCAAAATTTTCTTGTTATTTTTTCTTGAACTAATATTGGTCACTTTTTTTTCTCTCCTACCTTTTAAAATTTTAACTAATTGAAAAGAAAGAAAAAATTGACCAATAGCATGGCACAACTACAAAATCAAACATGTATTTCCAAAGTTTTATTATGGTTGACGTGTATTAAATGAAATAATTGCAAAAATAAGTAAATATAAATTTTGATATTTCATTTCTATCTATTTGTCTTTTTTTTCCTTTTGGGTATGATGAAAGACGTCAAGACATTTAGGTCTCTTCCATGTTGACTCAAAATCTTTTCCTTTATTATATTATTTTTCTTTTGTTTTCCTTTTGGGTATGATGCAAGATGTCATGAAATATAGGTCTCTTCCACGTTGACCCAAAATATTTTCATTTATTTTATTCTTTTTCTTGCGTTTTCATTTTGGGTATGACGCAAGGCGTCGAGAAATTCAGGTCTCTTCCATGTTGACCTGAAAGCTTTTCTTTGTTTTCACTCTCTTTGTGTCATTTATCTTGTTCCATGAGAACTTTGAGAATGATGACAGTTCTGAGCTATTTAAAAACATTGTGGCAAAGGAATAATAACCTTAAATCTATGGATCCCTTGTGTTATTTTGTGATTTCATTGTTGGTGTAACCCATTTTCATGATGTAGCTTCATTGGGAAACATATGACTTAACATAGGAATTAAGCTAGATCACGTCCTCTTTATTGTTAGAATTTATCCTTTTCTAGTTTAAAGTAATTGCAAACAACATGGTGTTTTGTAATTTCTTTAAAGTGAGACAATACATTGGCACTATTCTTTTTGCAGTTTACAAATCATGTTTCATTGTGTGGTCTTCTTACTTCATGTGATGCATCTTTCACTTTTTGGTGGCATTAGGTGTGATGTCCTTAAACAACGTGATCTCTCTTAGAATATTCTATTCCTCTTAGTGGCTTGTTGTGACACATTGCATCCCCTAAGTTGTGAATCTTCTATTCTTCAATTGGTCCTCTCTTTGAGACATTATGCATGATGTCCCATAAGTTAAGACCTTAACTAAACTAAGAAAAACTCCTTTAAACACACCTTACACTATTTAGCATTTACAATATCTATTATATAGCCACCTTGCATAACACACTTTGCTTTCATGTGGAGCCATCATGTTTGTTCATGGGTGTCAAGCATGTGAAGTCTTTCTTTCCTTGTGAATCCTTTTATTTGTTTTGTGTGGCGTCTTATCAAATTTATCAAGAGGTATAAATTTGGTATGGTTATTGTATGGGAGCTAAACCTAGGTGTGACTTTCCCATAGCCAATTACTTGTGCGTGTGAGCACATACCGACCATGTGCCTATGTGTCTCACTTCTCTGAGGGTTCACCTAGCGAATGACTAAGGTTCCACTAGCCCTTGTGAGTGTGTGATTTGTTTGCATAGTGGACATTGCATTGCACCCTTAAATGTTTTTGGACAAAAAAAATAGATTTGGTAGTGTATGCTTGCACCTTGTTGTTTCTCCTTATATTATTCACATGTGTGTTATTTTGTGCCTATGTTGGTTTTCCATAGGATCTTGATCCTGGGGTCTTGTGCAACCCTCTTGATCATTGTCTTCCTATCTCACTAGCATTGGCACACTTGGACCACTCTTGATGTGATTTTGTCTACTTTAGTGTGAGTTGGAAGCCAGTTTCTCTTCTCACTAAAGTGGGGGATAAATGTATAGTAGAAAAATCTATCCCTTTACATTTTCACACTTGTTTTGGCCCTTCCTGCTAAAATTGGGCTTCTATATGCCTTATTTGGTTCTATTTTGCATGATCTGCAAGAATTACTTAATTCATTTCTCAGAGGATAATCCTGAAGCTTAACAAATGGCCAATAATAATTCATACACCACCTTGGGCATATGCATCCCACCTAGGTTTCGAGGGACGATCTTGAATATTGCATAGAACATAACATTTCTTCAAATTTGTGTCCCAAGATTAGGCTACTCAAACTCATATGCCCCAACTAGTGTTTGAGTCTCGCTTTAGCTTGGACCTATTTCAAATTAAATTCTTGGTGGGATTTATTCTCCCAGATCTAATGTTAGCTTGTACTGTTGTAATTTTAGGAAATTTAGCATAAAATAGTATAAATAGAAGGTTATCTCACATAATTTCTCCTAGAAAGTTTTCTAGTCATCTAATATTTTCAAGATAGCATTCTTATAACAATTTATGAGATCAAGAGCATTCGAGAGGTGATTATCAAGAATTTTGGAGTTATATTCAAGAATCAAGCATCATATCAAAGTCATCATGCATCATGTGTGTTTTTTAGCTACCATTTGTGATGTAGGTTTTCATGATTCAAGGGGTATGTGCAAGATCATGATGGGCCAAAAAGTGGCGATATCATGGGTATGTGTAGGGTATGTGGCTAACAATATTTTTTTTTACCCAAAATTGAAGAAACGAAAAGGGTTTTTAAAGGAGATTGTCAAATTTCCACCAATATAAATTATGCTTTACTTTGAATTTAATAAATAATTATTATTACTTTTCTATTTGAATTACGACTAAAGGCCTAATTGATAGGCAGATTGAAAAATATCTATAACTTTCAGATGGTATCACATTTTTTGAATCTGAAACATGCATCACATTCTATGCTTCACATGCTATAGGATTAAAAAAAATGAATTTTATGAAGTTTTGACAAAGTTAAGGTGGTTAGACATATGACTTTTTACATTTTTTTGAAAGTTGTAATAAAAAATTCATAATTAACTATTTACTTGGAGAAAAAATTACAAAAAAATATGTATCACATCAGAACATGAGTCCTCTACTTATATGGGTATCTGCAGTATCATGATGGGTGAAAAAGTGGCAATATGATCGGTATGTGGCTAATGAGTATTTTTTTACCCAAAATTGATGAAACGAATAGGGTTTTTAAAGGAGATTCATAGCTTTCTAGCAATATAAATTATGCTTTACCTTGAATTTAATAAGTAATTATTATTAATTTTCTATTCAAATTACAACTAAAATCCTGATTGATAGATTGATTTAAAAACATCTATAACTTTCAAACAGTATCACTTTTTTGAATCGAAACATGTGTCACATTTTATGCTTCACATAATATAGGATTAAAAAAAGAAAATTTGAATTTCATAAAGTTTTGACCAAGTTAAGGTTGTCAGACATACAATTTTTAATATTTCTTAAAAATTTGTAATAAAAAATTCATAAATAATTATTTATTTGGAAAAAAATTACAAAAAATATGCATCACATTGGGGCATGAGTCCTCTACTTATATCTAAAATCTTATAAAAAATATTATCATTTTATTGTGGTTAGGGTGGTCGACAAACACCTACTTCTTATTTTTTCCTTGAAATTTAAGTAACTGCATTGAAATTTCAAATTTTCACCAAATAGATTTATTTTTTTAAACAAACCTAGTAGTTTAGAAACTACATTCAATTTTCCATAGATTCTATTCTTGCATATTTTTGAAATAATAAAGATAAGTTATTCAAATTTTTACGTCAAGTTGCCTAATTATGATTTTTCTAATTTTTTTGCCACTTAAGGGCCTGTTTTTTCCATGATGATCCTGTACATACCCATATCTAAAATATTATAAAAAAAATATTATCATTTTATTGTGGTTAGGGTGGTGAGATAGACACCTACTTTATTTTTCCCGTGAAATTTAAGTGCTACTGCATTGAAATTTCAAATTTTCACCAAATAGATTTTTAAAAAAAATAAACATACTAGTTTAGAAACTACATTCAATTTGCTACAGATTATATTCTTTCATATTTTTGAAATAATATAGATAAATTATTCAAATTTTTATGTCAAGTTCCCTAACTATGATTTTTTTGAATTTTCATCGCCACTTAAGGGTCTATTTTTCCATGATGATCATGCACATACCCCAAGTAAGCATTCAAAGACATTATCTCATATCGACAATCAAGAGCAAAGATCTACATTCATGCTATCCATTTCATACAAGATTTCAACTTTATATTAAGGGTTTTATCTAGGTGTTTTGAGACTTGAAGATCCTTTGAGGAAAAAGTTCAAAGATTGGAGAAAGTTGTCAAAGTTGTTAAGAAGCTATCATCTTCATGGGAAGTCACCTACAAGTCAGAATTCATAGTTTTGGGCTCGAAGATCAGATGGGGAGAAGCTATAGAAGATCACTAGAGGCTACAAAATATTAGCGAAACCCTAATAACAAAACTAAATTGCCAACTTGGGCATATGAGTCCTAGTATATTCATTTTACCAGTTTTCAGTGGATTCTAACTTATCATTGTGAGATTCTTTTTTCTACCCAGAAACCATAGACTAGGACTAAATCACCTAGTCTTTCGAATGAGTCCCTATACACATCAACAACAACAAAATTTAGGTTTTTCAGATCTTGTTTAGTCATCTCCAACCTTCTAGGTACTCCTATATCATCCTTAGCTTCTTATTCTAATTTTAGGTTTCATTTCCTAAGTTATATAATTAGATTTGCATATTTCTTTCATATCTTTCTTTCTAAGCATTTGCTTAATGATGAACCCCCTTTTAATCACACCTAAAGAGACCTTGTAGCAATCTCTTTTCCTCATTAGACCATTAGGTTGAGATCTCTAGGGTTTCCTTTAATGAACTAAGAGTGGAATATGTCTGCTTGACTGTGTTCCATCTCCTAAAAGGTGAAGCACCCTATTTCCATGTGTTCAAAGGCATATATATGCTTATATGTTATTTATAAGAATAAGTAGGTTCATTTATATAGTCAAAAACTCAAACTAAACAAATTGAATATGATAACAAGATTCACATATAATTTTTTGCATAAACATTAAAATATTCTTCTAAATGAATGGGATAAGTCAAGTTTTGAATCATCATTACTTTTCCAATTGAACAACTTATTAATCAAAGAGTAATGTACACTATACATTTATCCAAGAATAAGAGTAATTCATATAAGATGATGATAATGTTGTTTTACCAAAAACTTAGTCATACATAGTACACAATTGTCTCTAAGAAAACATTCAAATTTGAATAATCATAATGCAAACAATGTGTATGTGTATTTTCAAATTTTTGATGACCACGGTTTTTCCTACTAGATCTACTACCCTCTCTTTGGTGATACTTTCCCTATCATTCTTGGTGGAGAAAATGGTTTCCTACATTCACCTCATTAAATCGAGAAGGAATTTAGTCTCCTATTAAATTAGAAACTCACAAAATCATCAAAAAATCCTTCACTTAATATCAACACTCTTAGAAAAGATTCTTCTAAAGAAAATTTAACCTTGTTGCATCCTAAACTAAATGATACTAGGGTATGTGGAGGATCATGATGGGCCAAAAAGTGGCAATATGATGGGTATGTAGCTGACGACTTTTTTTTTACCCAAAATTGATGAAATGAAAAGGGGTTTTAAAGGATATCTCAACTTTCCACCAATAAAAATTATGCTTTACTTTGAATTTAATAAGTAATTATTATTCATTTTCTATTCAAATTACAACTAAAGTTCTAATTGATAGATTGATTGAAAAACATTTATAGTTTTTAAATGGTATCACATTTTTTGAATCCAAAACATGTGTCACATTCTATGCTTCACATAGTATAGGATTAAAAAAGGAAAAAAAGAATTTCATGAAGTTTTGACCAAGTTAAGGTGGTTAGACATACGAGTTTTTTATATTTTTTATAAGTTGTAATAAAAAATCATAATTAATTGTTTACTTGGAAAAAAATTACAAAAAAATATGCATCACATCGGGACATGAGTCCTCTACTTATATCTAAAATATTATAAAGAAATATTATCATTTTATTTGGGTTAGGGTGGTTAGACAAACACCTACTTCTTATTTTTTCCTTGAAATTTAAGTACTACTACATTGATATTTCAAATTTTCAACAAATAGATTTTTTTTTTTTTTAAACAAACCTAGTAGTTCAGAAACTACATTCAATTTGCTACAGATTCTATTCTTACATATTTTTTGAAATAATATAGATAACTTATTCAAATTTTTACATGAAGTTTCTTAACTTTGATTTTTCTGATTGTTTTGCCACTTAAGGGCCTATTGTTTCCAGGATGATCCTGCACATACCCACTACCTGTGGTAATATCTCATTGGATATGCATTCAATTGATACTTTACCTTCTCATTAAATAATGAATAAAATTATATGTTGGTCCTTTCCATGTGGTAGTTGTAGTATCATAGCATATTCACTATGATGCATGAGAGTATAAACTTGGCTTTATGCAATCATATTTCCTTTTTACAAGGAGCACCATATCATCATCCATTTTCAGCTCACCTTTTTCCCTTGTGGGGAATAGTGTTAGTTATCCTTGTCCTAGTATGGAACTTTTCATTGTCTCTTTTGGCTAGTTGATCACCTTCCATATATATAATAGCAAGCTTCAAATGTGGACGACATGCCTTAAGCTAGCTTGCATGTGACATAATTTTCTTTCTATGTTATCTTTAGCATTGAATTTTGGGGGAAACCCATTTTCATGACATAGCTTTATTTGGAAACATATTTTTGGCATAGGGATTTTTGAATAAAGATCTCATGTATTGGAATTTATTGTGTTCTACTTTAAAGTAATTGCTCACAATAGAGTTTTTAACAATTTCTTTAAAGCAGGGGAATATCTATTTGTGCTCATTATTTGCTTCAGAGTATGGTCTTCTTACTTCATGAGATGTATCTTCTTGGTGGTGACATTGGGTTTAATGTTCCTCAAGAGTGTGACCTTTCTTGGCATATGGTATTCCTTACAGTGGTGACATTATGGATTGCATTCCCTAAGTTGAAAATAATTTATTCTTGACTAGTCCTCTCTTGGAGAAATTAAGCATGATGTTTCCTAAGGTGAGAAATTTTGTGAAATAAGAAATACCCCTTGAATATCCTATTGCATGTATTAAGGCCATCAAGTATAACACAACCTGCTTTCCATTGGAGCCTTTCCCATGAGTGCTTAGCATAACACAACTTGCTAGCCTTGTTATCATTTTTGTGGCACCTTATCAAAGTTAACATGAGGTATAGCTTTGGTATGGTTAGTACAATGGGAGCCTGTAGACCTAGCACAAATTTTCATTAGCCACTTTTTGAGGCTCACCTAGTGGACAATAGATTTCACTAATCCATGTGAGTGCATTTCGTTTGTAAAGTGGAAAATAGGTATCCACTTTTGAATGTTTTTAGAAAAAAAGCTAAGGCTTGATCCATATCTATTGGACCAATAATTGAGGCTTCATGAACCCCCTTTTCTATTCACAACAATTTGGCATTATATGTTTGTGTATCTTGTCTTGCTGCTTCATATCATGCATTCATGTGTCTCCCTTTTTTGTTTATGTTGGTTTGCAATGGGATCTTGTCTTGCTACTTCATATCATGCATTCATGTGTCTCCCTTTTGTTTTTATGTTGGTTTGCAATGGGATCTTGACCTTGGGGTCTTGGTCACCTTCTTCATCTTTTTCATCCTATATCACTAACATTCATAAATTTGCACCCCTCTTGACGCTTATTTTTCTACCTTAGTGTGAGTTTAGCATAGGGTTCATCCTATCGCTAAAGTGTGGCCTACAAGTAGTATCAAAAAATGTACTCCTTTATATGTCCACACTACGTCTAGGTTCCTTAATTAAATTAGACTTAATTAAGCCTTTAATTGGACTAATTATGCATTTAAAAGCCTAATTAATCCCATTTTCCGAAAGGGGAACTTTTATTCAAAAATTGTAAACATTAATTAAATTTCCTTGTGAACCAAATATTTTAAATGTTTAGGATACTATGACTGTCTTGCTCAATTAGGGTTTTTCACCTAAAGGAGAGAGATAGATCCTATACAAAATCTAGTTGGTTCACTCAAATTAATGCAAGTATGATGGAAACATGTCTAAATGAAATAATATAAATGCAAAAAACTAATAAAATTGATTGTTTATTTATGCAAAACCTAAGAAATATGAAGTGGTTGAAATCACAGTGTGATATGTAGAACTGAATTAGAAACGTGCACAAATGAAAACAAAACTTAATGAGACTAAATGGAGTGCACCTGGATATAGAATGTTGATGTTGGAAGGTTTTATATTGCTTCAGAAATCACTGTTGATGGCCACTAGGACTCATTTTCCATAGATAACAAATCAGTCCAAGTTTTGGTAAATTCTGTTGAAACAAGTTTCAGGATGTGAGGAACTAAAATCCTCAAAAATCATTGTTTCTAGCCTAGTAGTTGGACTCATTTTCCACTAGTGGTCAATTATTCCACCTACAAAAATTTCCAGATTCTGAAGTCAACTTTGTGGGTCTAGATATGTACTTGCCTTCTTGTTAGGTTGACGGATCCAAATCTGTAGAGAACGGGTTGAATGATGTCTCCAAGCTTGAATTAGGTCTTTGTTGAAATGAATAGCTTTGATGACTTGTTGACCACTTTTTAACACCAATCTCTTTGAAAATTCTTCCTACAAGACCAAAAAACACACATGCAAATAGGGGGAAAATGGTTAAGGGTTAGAGTATAGGGATTTTCCTTGGTCAAATCCCGCTTTGGTAATCAAACCCTTGATAAAGAAATGAAATAAAATAAGAAAGTAATGATGAAAAAATAACATGCAAGTGTTACCAACTCACCAAACCCTTGTTGTCAAAGTCTAAAAATTTACCAATGGCTGCTCCAAGATACTTGATAATTGCTAGACTAAATGATGAAAAATGCTTGAATGCTTGAGTGTCTGAGATGGTTAAGTGAACAAGATGAATGGGGGTTAAAATGGATTGAAAAACACTTATTTATACACACTTATGCCCTAATTTCCCAAATATACAACATCACAGGATGACCTAAGGTCTTAATGAATAAAAACCAGAAAGAAATTTGTTTTTTTATATAATTTTATACCAAGAGGGACTCATTCGACACCCATGGTGACTAGGTCCCACTCAAGGCAAGCAAGTGGGTGTCAAGGATTAAGTAGTATTTAATTCTGGTTGTAGGGTTTATATTAAAAAATACACTTAATTAAGGCCTATAAGTGCATAAAGGGAAAAAATAAAGCAAAAGAAAGATGTAATTAGTGATAACAAGCCTAGAAAAGCATGAAATTTTTTCACAAGACTTTACAACACTTTAAAATAAGACTTGGCAAGGGATAAAAAAAAAATATTTAGATGAATTATAAGAAGAAGATTCTTCAAAAGTGTAGAAATGTGTTACAAAATTTCACAACACCTTCAAAGACATCATAAATTCTTAATAATTTGAATATCGAAGAGCTAATGTGAATGTATAGGTCACATTGCATCATTAAATCTAAGCAGAATAGGCCAAGCATCACAGGAAAAAGCCCTAAATGACCATGAAAATGTCTGAAGATCCATTTTCCTATGGTACAGTTAGCCCCCACTTTAGAGAGGGAATGAACTTACTTCAAAATCACACTAAAGTATCCATGCAAACTGAGGGGCATCCAAATGCACTTATGCTAGCAAGATGAGATAGTGTACTATAAAAAAAATGGCCCCTTGTCATTTTCATGGTATTTTAGGCCTTTCTTCACAATGCTTGGTCCATTTTGTGTTGATTTAATGTTCCAATGTGGCTTGAACATTCACATTAGGTCCTTAGAATTCAAATTATGGCATCTTTTGAAGATGTTGTGAAGTGTTGCAAAACATTTCTACACTTTTCTAAACTATATTCATTCAAATTCACCTAAAAATCACCTTTTCATCACTTATCAAGTTCTATTTTGAAGTGTTGTAAAGTCTTGTAACAAGATTTCATGCTTTTCTAGGCTTAATTTCACTATTTACACCTTTCTTATGCTTTATTTGACACCTTTATGCCCTTATAAGGCTTAATTAAGTGTGTTTTTGAATGTAAACCTGACAAATAACATTAAATGCAAGATAATTCCTGAAACCCACTTTCATGTCCAAGGTGGGACCCATTCGCCATGGGTGGTGAGTGAGTCCCTCTTGTCTCAAAATTCAAAATATTTCAAATTTTCTTTCAGGTTTTTATTTAAAATACCTAATGTCAGCATGTGATGAGGTATCTTTGGTTTACTAAGGCACAAGTGTGTATAAATAAGTTTTTTTGCATCCATTTTAATCCCCATTCATCAAGTTCACTTATTCACTGATTCATTCAAGCATTCAAGCACTTTGCATCATTGAATCAAGCACTAATGAATTATTTTGGAGTAGCCATTGTTATATCTTCAAATTTATTCAATAATGGTTTGTTAAGTTGATAACATTTACATGTTATTTGTTTATCATTCTCTTCCATTCCATTTCTTCATTATGGGTTTGATTACCAAGGTGGGATTTGACCAAGTAAATTTTGTATAACCTAACCCTTAACCATTTTTCCCCTTTGCATGTGTGTTTACAAACTTGTGTATGAAGATTTGACAAGAAATTAGGTGTTGGAAAGTGGGTCACAAGAAGTAAAAAAAGTGTTTCAAGTCAACTATAACTTATTTCAAGCTTAGAGAAGACATTCTATCTATTTTTTGTAGATTTGACTCTGTCAACTTGACAAGCACACAACCTTAGATCTAGTGCTATAGGATTGGTCCCTGATTTCACAGAATTTTGGGAGAGAATTGATTCACCATCAATTGTGAATGAGTTCCACCGTAAGGCTAGAAATCCATATTTTGTCAGATCTCGGATCCCAACAGTCATAAACCTATTCTTTGAAGTTTTCATCGGAAGCATGACTGATTCACCATCAATTCTTAATGAATCCCACTAGTGATTTTTAGTGATCTCTAATAGCATTCAGGACACTCCATATTCTCCATTCTCTATCCAGGTACACTTTGATTCATCCTTCTTCTCTTCTTTTTTGCATATGTTCATACGTTGAATCATGTATGCATATCACATTGTCTTTTCCAACATTGCATAATTCTTAGGTTTTGCATTCATAATCAGTCAATTAGTTCATTTAATTGCACCTAGATCATTCCATTTAGCCTTAATCACATCATACACACCTTAATTTGAGTGAACTGCCTAGAATTTTGAGTGGGGTTTATCTTTTGTGGTAATTATATGAGTGTTTGGTGCCCCATTGATAATACTTTAGTGAGATGAATTTCTAGACTCATGGCTTCCCACGATACCACTACTATTCCTTCACCTTTCCATCCAATGAATGTTGACACACAAAATAATTCCATTCCACAAGAAAAAGTCATTAGTATTCATGAGGATTTTGCACATTTACAACAAGATTTATCCCTTAAAAAAATTTCCACCACTGAAACACATGCAATAGAAAACCTTCATCATTTGATTGAAAGTGATGATGACTTGCAAGTTATGAAGTGAATTCCTGAGATATACAATAAACATGCTCCTTCCACATCCTAATAAAAAAAAATTGTTGTGAGTTAAAGAGGACCTCACAATCCTCCTCCTTCAACCATAGTATCCATAACAACTTATACCACTCCTTAGGTTACAACAACTACACAACAGGTTATTCATGTGGCTCCTTCTTTCACAATTCCAACTAGCATTCCTAGTTCTTTTGTGGCATTGCATATTCCTTCTTCCACCTTCACCCCTATTAGTGTCCCTTGCACTTCCCCTAAGATTACATACACTCCATCACCATTTTCCCTTCCACCTCATACCACTTACACCAATCCCATCATTGCAAAACTCTTTAAACCAGTTTCATTTATGCAACAACAAATCTCCACCATTAGACAAAGTCAAAATGCTCCACCCACAAATCATGTTCACAGTAGTCCATTATCCTTAGAGATCTTACGTACATAGATGCCACAAGGAATTGAAATGCCTAGGTTTGAGAAATATAGAGGTAAAGGAGACACTACTAATCATGCCAATGCTTATAAAACCTTGTGTTGTGACTTTTTCCTCAATGATAAGTTGTTAACAAAACTTTTTCCAAGGACCTTGAAGGACACTGCATTGGAGTGGTTTTCAAACTTACCCAATCATTCAATCTAATTATTCAATGAACTTGTGGATGCCTTTATAAGTCATTTCCAAGTCCATATGACTCCTAAAAGGACAATGTCTAATTTAATGTGATGTAGAAAAAATGCTAATGAAAAGGTAATTGATTTCATTTCACGGTATTAGTCATTGTATGCTCAAATTGATGTCAAGATGCCTGATTCACATCTCTAGAAGATGTTTATTGAAAACCTGCACACTCAACTTTAGCATAAGTTAACTATGATGAAATTCCCTTCATTCAAGAATTTATGCACAATCCTTTATGATTATCATAGCTTGGTTTCTAGTCGTGTTTCAAAGTCCACTTCTAATCAAGTTGAGAAGTATCAGTAGAACAACCAAAACGAAACGCAAAACTTTAGAAAACCAAAAAGAAGCTTTTTATAGTTTAACCTACCTTCTCCGCAACCAACCCAACCAATTCAGAGTCAGGTGGCAGCTGTTAAATCAGTGGTTTCTTATACCTATGGGGACCCAAAGAGACAATTTACTCCCTTACCCAATACCCTCCATAATACAATGAACAAATTTCTCCACAAACAAGTGATCACTTTTCCTACCATTAAACCACTTGATACCACCAAGCCTTTACCACCCACAATTAAACCTAATTCTTATTTTCATTTTCATTGCCAAAATTGACATGACACCAAACAATGCAAGCATCTCAAACACTTAGTTCAAGACCTCATTAATTCTGGTTGTTTTTCCATTGTGGGTGTTAATGATCAAGGCAATAAGTTTGTTGCACACCCTAACTAGAATTTACAAATCTCTACCAACCCCAATTACTAAACATAATTTTTCATTTATCAAGGCTTGTGAACCTTCAAACCCTCAAGTCATGAACATTGATACAAATAATGAACAACATGATATAACTCCAAATGTTACTCTTATGGATGAAATTGTGGGTGCAATAGACGTTATCCCTTGTAAGGGCCCAATAAACAAAAATCTTCATGTCACTTTTTCTTTTAAAGATAAAATAAATAAAATTCTTGATGGTCCCCTTTACATAGCTGACCAAATCTATGATAATCCCACCAATGGGATATTAATAGATCCCACTTGTGGTGAGAATGTGATCATAGAAGAAGTTTTAGTATTACATGAGTTGTGTCAAGATGCCTATAATAAACTAACTCAATGGATTAAGACACATATTGGTTTTTCATACCCTATGATTAGATCAATCATACTCCCATTACAAGTAGGACCTAAAACTTTGGATGTAACATTTTCTATCATTCCATAATCAGACCAATTTCATCTATAGTTGGGTCATCCTTAGCTCCGCACGATGAAATCAGTCCCCTTGGTTGTTCCCCTTAGTTGTTCAAAAATGTTTGAAGTTTCCACATGGAAATGAAATATTTACCATACACCATAGTGGCTTTAATCCGTTATCCTCCAAAGGTAATTTTACCTTAGAAGCCTTTTGGCCTAAACCTATAGAACCCATCACCCCTCAAAAGGACTTCTTTTAATTACCTATCAAAATTTCGAAGCCAAATGAATAGCCAAATTGCCTCTTAGTAACATGTCTCCGTCTACTTCCACTCCTCCTATCCTAGATGAAACCATGCTTCGGCCTGATTCCAACATTGAACAAACAATACAATCTCTTGAGCGACTTACCATAGAAACTTTCCCTCCATCGTTTAAATGACAAAGAAAAAATGAAATCAATCCTATCATGCCTCCTCACATTAAACAAGTGTATAAAGCTAAAGAGAAAGTGATTGACTCATCTTGTTTGGTTTCTTCCATTCTCCCCCTTCACGAAGAAAAGGAACCTATAGCGGATCAACCTACTCTTACAACTCAAGAACTTCAAAATAAAATAAAAGAAAACTGTGGTTCTAGGAAGTGCAGGTGTTGTCGTCGTCTCCTTGCTCGTCAATCTCAAATGGAAGAAAACAAATAAATCCAACCTCCACCTTTGAAAAAAGTAATAGATGACCACCCTCTTTCTCCCGACCCACCACAAGATAACACAGTCCAACCCTCACAACAAAATGAACCAATCCTGATGGTTATTTTTTAAGAACTAAACTAATTTCTAGAAAATACCTATGGATTTTTCATTTTCCAATTATCAACACTTCTAAAGGGATTATCCATCAAACGAATAGAGGTTTCAAGACTTCTATTCCTACTCTTTATGCTCTGTGAAACTTGAGAGGGTGATCCCACAATGTATACCTAAACACTTTGCATAATTATTATCAAACACATTGTCAATAATAGATATCTCTCATAAAACGACTCAATAATATGCATCAAATAAGTTGCCTTATATAGTCAAAAAATCAAACTATGTTCTCAATCATGATTACTTTTCTAACTTAACAAAGAGTATCACATTAGACATTTACCTAGGAAGAAGAGTAATTTATGCAACATCATAATAATGTTGTTTACCCAAAAACTTAGTCATACATAATACACAACTATCTCTAAGAAAACATTCAAATTTGAACAAACATAGTATAGACAATGTGTATGTGTGTGTGTATTTTTAATTTTTTAATGACCATCAGTTTTTTCTACTAGATCTACTAGTCTCTCTTTAGTGATACTTTCCATGTCATTTTTGGAGGGGAAAATAGTTTCCTCCATTCACATCATTAAATCAAGAAGGAATTTAATTTTCTATTCAATTACACACACACTTAAAAAACATAGAGTACAATATGTCATTTTCATTTCTATGAACACCAAATGCATAATTTCATCATTTCACAAAATACATCTAGGTACAATAATGATAAACCAACATATCCTAATTGATCACAATTTATGTTTTCAAGTTCAAAATTAAAATGGACAATCAAAATAACATAATCTAGAGAGTTATGAAAGAAAGATGTTATAGTCAAATCTTCCAATATAAATTTCTACTTAAGAACTCCACTCTAAAAATAATTAATTTTATATTAAAAATATTAATTTGTTAAGTTTTTTTTTTTCAAATAATGTTTTACTAAACTATAGTTGTTTTAATAGTATTGGAGAATATGTGGGTGATTTAATACATGCTTCCAAGATTTTAGGCGAAAATATTAATTAGTCCATTTGAAATACATAGTTTGTTATGGTAAAAATATTAAGTACATTTTCCTCATAAATTAAATCAACAACGACTTGAAATGCATTGGACTAATAGTTAATAAAATCTGGGTGATTTGACCACTCTGTTGGTTGGAATATATTCACCAATTTCAACTTAGTAAATATGAACTATTCGCTAATTAGCAAAGATTTACCACTAAAAAAGTACCTAGCCGAAAATTTTCATTTGAGATTTACTAGAAATAAGATATAGCAAAATATATAGATGAAATTATTAACAATATTAGGGTTTAACCCACTAATGTCAATCATAATTGTAAATGGCTACGGATTTACATAGAAGCCTATCCTATGTATCATGCTATAAGCAATGAAAATAGGATTAATGAAAATGTATCATCAACTATTTTGACAAAATATTTCAATCATTGGTTAATGTTTTCCTTTACATTATTTACAATAGGGTTTTGAATCAAAATAAAAATACCATTCTAAATATTGGTTTAAAATATAGAAGTACCTATAATAGTTTTAGAGCTAAGAGGGATCATCAAATCTAATGGATACTAGTTTAAAGAGCAGAATATTACAAGATTCATGAATTTTTAAAGAATAAAAACATTCATATATTCCCACAAAGATTATGTTTATATACCTATTGATATAATCAAAGAACAACATATAGGACATACCAAATTTATCAATCTTCACAAAGTAGAGCTCTGTTACCCAAAATATTTTTCTCTTCTTATCATCTTTCTCTTCAAGCTATCCTCACCTCTTTATTTCTCCCTCCTAGCTCCCTAGTATTTCTCCTTGTTTTTCTACATGACTTCCAAAGGTTTTCTATATTTTCCCACTTTGCAGTGAAGAGACTGCCTCATTAACTTCACTTAATATGAAGCAAATATTTTTCACCACCATTCTCTCCTCCATTATGTGGATTCAAGAAAACATTAACACATCTCAAAGAAATTCTCATGTTTGTGATATCCTCATATGGTAGATTCTTGCTTGGACTTTAATGTAGAATTAAAAATATTAATATATATTCATATAATGCATATATATAAACTATATATGTATGTATGTATCTTGATACATTTATATATATTTAGTAGTGTATACACCTAAAATCGTTACGATAATCAATTAATTAAATACTAGATATTTAATTAATGAACCTCTTATTTTTGTCTACTTATAAATAAATTCTAAATTTATTTATATAGTTCACATTTTCTAATTCTTCTTTCTTAAATCATATTCCTCTAATTTTAATTAAATAAAAAAATTCAAATAGTTTGTTTTATTTAATTAATATTTTCTCACTAAATTTGAATAATTCCAAATTTCAATTTAGTCACATGTCTCAAACTTTTCCTTTTGCCACCTCATCCAATGTCTCATGAATTTAAATATCCTTAATATTTAAATTGGAATTATCCTCAACAAATTATGAAACAACCATGGACACTTGGCTCTTCCATTTCATTTATTCCCTCTCACACTTGGCAAAGTGTTCTATTAGAGGGAACACTCTCCATGATTCTCTCTAACTTCTTCATCCTCCACCCTCGATTTTTCTAGCTAAAATCCTGACCGTTGGTTGCTGCCACATAATAATATGCCTTGGAAATCTTATAAATACAACATCATTCTCCAGTATTTGATATCCCATATTCGAGCAATCTCACTCAGAAAAATTACACTAGAGCACATTGAGCATTTAGAGCATTCGAGCATATAGAAATTAGTATTTTAGAATCATATTAGTTTAGAATCATGACTTAGTTATTAACTGCATTTCTATTATCATAGTAGCTTGTATACAAGAGTTGTATCATATAATTTAGTATCATATCCATTATCATATCACCATTAGCATTTACAACATATCATATAGTTTATCAATCAATCATGTAGGAATAGATTTCTTGCATTTTCCAACATTCCACTCCTTTAGTTATCATTCTAACAGTCATAGTGCATACACAAATCTAAGAGTCATTATGATTTAATGAATCCTTGAAGGTAGGAAACAATGGAACAATTTTAGGGAATTTGTTATGTTTCAATCTGATTAGTTTTGTGATTCAATTCTCTAATATAATACATTTCATTGATTGTGTGGTTTTATTACTTACTCACTCACATTACACAATTCACACAATACATTTTGGAACACATCGTGCGACCTAACCTCTTTTTATTGAAATTTTTTAGAAAGTTGTTTTACAAATCTAGACGTGAACTCTTAGGTAGTGCATCCATTATTTCTTTTGACACATATAAAACATTTTTTACCACATCCCATTCTTGTTACGACGCATCCAAAGCATCTTTCAACACATCCAACTCATATTTTAGTGCATTCAGGGGGTCTTTTAGCACATTTGGTTGATATTTTAGAGCATTCAATCTATCTTTTAGCACATTTAGTCTATATTTTAGTGCATATAATTCTTGTTTTAGTGCATTTGGTTTACTTTGCAAAAAATCAAGATTCTGTGAACTGATTTATATTTTCTATTTTGCAAGTACTTTTAAACGTTGTCAAAGACAATTACATCAAACTACTAATGGTGTTTGCAACCTGGATGGAGTTTTTTTAATGCTTTATTTTGATTAAATTAAGAACCTAGTTTAATTAGAAGGTTAATGAACCCCTTTCTCTACTATGCTTGTATAGTGATAGGCCTCTGCTCTCCCCTTCACTTGGTCACTAGAATGCCAGACTCACTATTTCTTGCTTTATATTACCACCTTTAGAAGGCCTTCCATAGTGGGAAAAATTTCTCACACTATGGGAACGACCTAAGTGGGAGCAACTAAATCCAAGTTTTGTGACCCACTATAATCAAAAGTGAATTCGAGGAAACCTGCAATTCAACAGTAGTGTGCAAGGTAACCATCCCTAAAGCCTTTGTTCTAAAATTTGGTAGGTCTCATGAGGGAGTTTATCTATTGCCTCACCGAATGTAAATGCTTACTATGAATCTTAGTGTAGAAGCCATCTCAATCAGTCTCTGAACACTTCTAATATCACAGTGCAAGGGGAGGGAAGAATATATTGCCAAGATACTCAACATATAATTATCAAGGATTACTAGCCAAAAGTGGAGGATTCAACTTTGGTTAAGACTCGAGAAATGAAAAACATAGGCACCCTCAAGGGGGTGACACGATTGTGTGAGCTGACATAGTTTTAAGATGTGGGCTATGGTATTTTAAGTGACCCTTGGCATTAGAAAAGTGTTTGATTTGTTTGCTCGTGTGTTGTACCTAAGGAAATTAAAGGAATCATACTAGATTCTTGAATATACACTAAATGTTTAGTTCCTAGGCTGAAAACAATTATTTTACAACTTGCTGCTATGTTTGAAGTCATTATTCGAGAATTCATCCATTTAAGAACATTTAATTCGCATAATTCATAGACAAGAAAACCAAGAAAAATTCATTGTTCAGAAGATTATACCCTAGAAGCATTCAAATTCACTGATTAAAATCAAAATAACTATACAAACTGTCAAAAACAATGAACACTTCCAATTTAGTGCATGTGTTTCTTGTTATGGTGCATACACTACTTTTTCTGGCACTTATGAGTCATTTTACAACACATTTGGTTTGTCTTGTAGTGCATATAGGGAATTTTCTAGCACATCTAGGGTATAGTCTAGCACATTTGAATCATTTTCCAGTGCATACAATCCATCTTCCAGTGCATCTGGGTCATTTTCTGGGACATCTATTCCATCTTCTAGCGCATTTGCAAATCCTTTTAACACATTCACCTACAAAATACCAAGTTGAATCACATACTTAGGGGAAGTCTAATGCATCACTGGATTTTTTGGCGCATATAGTCCATGTTCTGGTGCATCTGAGCCATTTTCCAGTGCATTGAGTCCATCTTCTAGTGCATTCAATACATTCTCTGGTGCATTGAGTCCATCTTTTAGCGCATTGAGTCTATTTTATGGTGCATCTAGGGGACAGTCTAGCACATACAAATCATATTTTAGTGCATCCATACCCTGTTTTGGCACATCTAGTAAATTCACAACTAGAGAGTAAAATTCACCATATGTCAAACAATTAAAAACAAAAAATAAAGGAAAAAGAAATTGAAACTCAAAAAACCATGGATAAAGGTAAACAAAACCCATTCCATAGATTCCACCAACCTGAAAAATAATGAAATCACTGAGGAAGACATCCATATTCCACAAATTCATGGAAAAGATATTTGAAAATTATGGAGAAAAATATTTCTTAATGTTGGCTAATCAAGCTATCAAACTTCCACATGACTTTGATGTTAATCAATTGAAAGCTCCTAAAAGGACTAAAACTGATCCACCAAACACACATCCAGTGGCTGCGTTCACTCATCAAATGAAAAATCTCCAACAACAAATTCAAGACATGCAAAGAGGAACCAAAAACATATTCTTGATACAAGACATCTTCCCATATCCTTTTGATCAAACTATCAACATGATTCCTTTTCCCAAACATTGTGAATTTCCAAAGTATGATAAATACAATGGTAAAACAAATCCTCTAGATCATGTAAGGTAATTTTAAACCATGAGCCTTGAATTTGCACACGAAGAAACTGATTTGATGAGATTGTTCCCATGAAGCTTAGGTGGAAAATGAATGCAATGGTTCTCCAAACTTGCACTAGGTATTAAGACCTTTGAAGACCTGGTTAATAAATTTATCACCCAATATTCCAACAACATCCAACACGAGATAACCATGAAAGACCTTCGCAATACAAAACAAAAAAGGGTGAATCATTCCTTATATTTGTAGAAAGATGGAGAAGGTTGTTTGCAAGATATGCTCATCCCATACCTTAAAAGGAAAAGATGGAAATCTTCATTGACAATCTAAGTGATGAGATGAGCTATAGACTTGAATTACAATGTCCACCTACCTTTGAGAAAATGATTGAAAATGGAATCAAAATAAAAGAAGCTTTAGTCAAGAGAGGAGTCTTGAGAATTTACAATGAGGGAAACAACTCTACAAATTATTCCAATTGTTATAACAACAGTGATAAACCAAAGTTTTGGCACAGAAACAAGAATATTGGTAACGATGATGGTGCAACTAAAACACAAAATGCAAAACCATTATTTAACTTGACAACAACTACCACCAAGACCAATCAAAACAACCCAAACACCAATCAAAACAACAATTCAAACAATACAAAATCTAAACCACCACCATATCAAACATCATCAAATCAAAGAAGATTCACACCTTTGGGACACTCACTCGATGCACCATAGGAAATTGGACCCTCATGAGAAAAGAGATAATTTCATGTGTAAATTGACCCACTTTTAAGTCTCGTTGCATCATTTATCCTTTAAAACAACATTTATAGGCCCCTAAGACCCATTACTTTTTATCTAGAGGCTCGTTTTACCTGAGAAATCACATAAAACCCGACAAGCAACACATAATTCTTTCATACCCCAAAAACCCACCTTCAAAAATTAGTAGTGGGATGCATTCACCACCTTGGGTGAATGAATTCCCTTTGGTGGGAACCATTCGCCAAGGGTGGCGAATGAGTCCCCTTTGAGGGAAAATTCAATTTTGAGTAGGAATTTGATTAATTTAACTTAAATTTTTAATTAATGTCAGCCTCTTAGGTCTAAATAATCAGAAAATAAGGTGTTGATGCTTATAAATACTCATTTCAAGTCATTTTTCACATCTTTTAGTCATTTTTCAAGAGCAATTTCTAAAGTCAACTCTTCTACAACAAGTCTCATTAGCGAAAGTTGAAGTTTTAGGGCAGTAAACTAGGGTTTTTCTAGGTCTTGAAGCTCACTCTTTTTGTCAAGAATCAACATTGAAAAGGGTTGATGATGGATTCCTATGGTCCAAATAACACTGAAGGACTTGGTTTCATATTGATTCCATCTTCCACTTTCACTCTATCTTCAGATTAAGGTTTGCATTTTGTTTGTTTGTCATTTGCGTGCCATTTCATTTCCATTTTTCATGTGTTGTAAGGTTTCTATGGTTTAGATCTTGTATCACACAAATAATCTTTACATCTCTTATTCTCAAACAATAGAATAGGGTTTTTGTCATATTTCAGACTTTCCTAACTAGTATTTAACACGTCTAAGACTAGGGTTTGATGCAGATTTTTCTCCATACAAGGTTTAATTACCCAACTGGGGGTTTGACCAAGGAAACCCCCCATTAGACAAACAATTTTAAGATGTTTTGCAAGAATTTTCAAAGATCCTGAGTTAGGTTTCCATCAGAAATTGTTGTGCAGGTGTCAATCTATAGAAAAAAACTTTGAAGTTGTAGAAATTTGAAACTAGACTGATTCGCCATGGATGGCGAATGAGTCCCTCCTAAGGTGCAATTTTGAGTCAGATGCAGATCTTGATTCGTAGTTGACAAAAACTAGCTTTTGTGTAGAAAAACCTAGAACTGGGACTGATTTGCCCAAGGTGGCGAATGAGTCCTAGTCAACTTAAATTCGAACATTATCATTTTTCTAGATTTTTTTCAAGTCTTCTTCAATTTCTTAGGTGCACACATTCTTAAAAATAGTCTTTTGTCTGGTTTAGTTTGCATTTTTGTTCATTCTTTTTAGCCTTTTGCAAACAACACTATTTTTTTAAACATGGCATAAATCCTAGATTTTGTATTCAAATTCAATCATATAGATTACTTAATTGCATTTTGTTCATTTCATTTAACCTAAACAACATCATACATAACATAATTTGAATGAACTAGTTAGTAGTTTTTGCCCTACTCTCTCCTTTTAGGTGAAAAACCCTAGAAGAGCTTAGAGAGTGCTAAGGTGCCAAAAATCTATAGTTCATTTTGGTGAACCTGCATATTGAACATAATATCATTCTAATTTATATTTCTATTTGCATCTTAGAGCTTAATGACTTCATCATTTTGCATTGTCTTGCATCTTAGGACTTCTTAAACATTGCATTAGTGAAAGCATTATTTAGATTTCTCTATTGCATTACATTTCATTAAATAATTCCAACATTCTACATTTGCATTATATCTCTACATTGTACAGACATGAAAATATCTAGAAAAGACAAAAAAAAAAAAACTTTAAAAAAATTATCCCCTAGGACTCATTCGCCACCTCTGTGTTAGGGTTAGAGATGACTGATATCTAACAATTAAATGCAGATTTAAATAATAAACAGAGAAACTAAATCATAACACAGAGAATTTAACGTGGTTCACCCAATCTGGGCTACATCCACCAAACTGCAGCCATCCAATACTTTTATTAGCCAGTGCAAAACCTATTACAATCTTGCGAATAATCACGTTTTTCATCATACTAAAACCCACATCCCAACCCCTTTGAACAAGATTTTAGAAGCTTCCAGAATTAGGGTTTTACAAAGTTGGTTTTCTTTCTTTTTCGGAGATTTTTCCTTTTTCGCTGACGACGTGAAAAAAATAGCAAAAAAAAATTTCTCGGGAGCTACCACCCCCAAACCCCCGCTCGGGGCCCAGCCCAGCCTTGGACCCCAGCGAGGACAGGGGGCTAGGGTGTACAGTATACCATGGGCTATACAGTATAGTATGATCAGTCGCCACATACCAACAATCTCCCACTTGGAGACTGATCAGGCTCCACACCATTACAACCTCCCACTTGGAGAATGATCTTGGACAACACTGCTGCACTTACAGCTCCCACTGGAAATAAGGACCTTAGACCCTGCTGCTTTGTTATACTTGAATTCAACCTTGAAGGCCAACCGAAGCTGAAGAGGAGCTCAACTTCTCCCTTGGCACCGCCTTCATAAACATATCCGCTGGATTGACATCTGTATGTATCTTGTCCAGCTTGACCTATCCATCTTCCAACACCGACGAATGAAATGATATCTCAATTGTATGTGTTTTGTTTTAGAATGTAAGGAAAAATTCTTTCCAAGATGTATAGCACTCTGACTGTCTATAAATAAATAATTTCCATCCTGTTGTTTTCCCAACTCATCCATGAAAAGTTGCAGCCATATCATCTCCTTTGCTGCCTCTGTTGCAGCAACATACTTTGCCTCTGTGGTGGATAAAGCAACCACCTTTTGCAATCGAGAAATCCAACTCACTGCTATCCCACCAACTGTAAATACATAACCTGTGGTACTTCGCCTGGTATCTATATCCCCTGCCAAATCTGAGTCAACATAGCCTTTTAAATCAGTATTAGAGCCCCCAAAACATAAACACTTATTGGGTGTACCTCTTAAATACCTGAGAATCCATTTTACTGCATTCTAATGCTCAACTCCAGGATGACTCAAATACCTACTAACAACTCCTACGACATGTGCAATATCCGGTCTCGTGCATACCATGGTGTACATTAAACTGCCTACAGCTGAAGCATATGGTACCTTGGACATTTTTTCTTCCTCCTCTTGTGTCTTTGGACACATATCCTTAGTCAATTTAACATGACTAGGCAAAGGTGTACAGCTTTTGCATTCTCCATATGAAATCTCTGCAACACCTTTTCAACATAATTAGCCTGAGATAAAAACAATTTTCTATTTTTCCTATCTCTACAAATTTTCATACCAAGGATTTGCTTTGCTACACCCAAATCCTTCATAGCAAAAGATTTTGCTAACTGTTGTTTTAGCTCACTTATGTGATCAATGCTAAACCAAGCTACAAGCATGTCATCAACATATAAGCATAAAATAATGTAGTTGTCATTATCTAACCTCTTAAAATAAACACAATTGTTAGAATTACACCTGCTGTAACCTTGCTCAGCCATAAAATTGTCAAATTTCAAATACCATTGTCGAGGTGCTTGCTTCAAGCCATATAAACTTTTCTTCAATTTGCACACTAGTTTTTCCTTACCTTTGACCTCAAATCCTTGTGGCTGTTCCATATATATTTCCTCTTCCAAATCACCATGGAGAAAGGTTGTTTTAATATCAAGCTGTTCTAAATGCAAATTTTCAGCAGCCACGATACTTAAAACAATACGAATAGAAGTCATTTTAACAATAGGAGAAAAAATCTCATTAAAATCAATACCCTTTTTCTGTGCAAATCCCTTTACAACTAATCTGGCTTTAAATCTTTTTTTACCTCCATCCTCCTCTTTCAGCCTATAAATCCATTTGTTTGGTAAAACCTTTTTACCTGCAGGCAACTTGCATAAATCCCAAGTCAGATTTTCCAGCAATGAGTCCATTTCTTCTTTCATTCCATGCTCCCACTGAACCTTGGTATCCAACTGCATAGCTTCATCATAATATTCTGGTTTACCAGCATCAATTAAAAAAATAGTATACAAAGAGGGAGAGAATCGTTTTGGAGGTCTACTTATCCTTGAAGATCGTCTAACAGGAGTTTGTGGTATTTGTTGCTGCTGTTGTTTCCCAGCATGAGGAACCACTGAAACATTATTGTTGGGAATATCATCCACCACTACATAATCATTTTCTTTCTTCTCATGCTGCAACAACAGATCTTTGTACAACACCTTTTCATTGAATATGACATCCCTACTTCTCACAATTTTTTAATTTTCAAAATCCCAAAGCCTATAACCAAATTCATCAATGCCATATCCAACAAATACACATTTCTTTGATTTTGCATCAAGCTTGGTTCTATTTTCAGAATTTTCATGTGCAAATGCTTCATAACCGAAGGTTGTGAGAATAGAATAACTCACCTTCTTACCCTTCCATGCTTCCTCTGGAATACCACAACGCAAAGGATTAGAGGGACCTGTATTGATTAAATAAACAACAGTGTTTACAACTTCTGCCCACATTTTTAAAGGCAACCCAACATGCAATCTCATAGTCCATGCACGCTCCATTATTGTTCTGTTCATGCGCTTAGCCACTCCATTTTCTTGTGGAGTCCTTGGAACCATTTTCTGCCTACAAATACCATTAGAGGAACAATAATATTCAAACTCTTTACTACAATACTCACCACCATTATCAGATCTGAGACAAGTTATCTTTTTACCCGTCTCATTCTCAACGAAGCTTCTCCATTTTTTAAAAGTTTCAAATACATCAGATTTCTACCTAAGAAAATAAATCCATACCTTCCTAGTTGCATCATTAATGAATGTAACATAATACAGAGAGCCACCGAGAGAAGATACCTAAGCTGGTCCCCATACATCTGTATACACAAGCTCCAATTTCTCATCTTTCTTTTGCTTCCCATCCTTGAGAAAACTAACTCTCCTTTGTTTTCCATACACACAACTTTCACAAAAATCCATATTAACACATTTTAGACCTGGTAAAATATTATTTGAATGAAGTACTTTCATACCTTTTGCACTCATATGCCCAAGTCTATTATGCTACAGTGCTGATTCAGAGTCCACAACAACTGTATGATCTTCTACCTACTTAACTGCAACAACTGTTCCAGAACATTGACCCTTTTCAGTAACAATTAAAGTAGAAGGAATAGTATGACCTGTACAAAGATATAAGGTGCCTACCTTCACACCTTTTGCTACTACTAAGGCACCCTTTGTGACCTTCCAATTTTTATCACTAAATGTAACAACACAACCTTCATCATCTAGTTGCCCTGCTGAAATTAAATTTCTACTTAACTTTGGAACATGCCTTACCTCACGTAGAAGCCAATGATTCCCATTCTGCAACTTAATCTTGATTCTTCCCTTTCCAACAATTTGACAGGGTTCGTTATCTCCTAAATAAACTAGCCCAAAATCCCCTTGGACATAATCAAGAAAATAACTTCTATGGGGGGTAGCATGAAATGAAGCTCCTGAATCTAACACCCAAGAATCATCAGCATTATCAAGGGAAAGAATCAAAGCATCCTCATCAGATTTATTACTTACCACATTTGCCTCTTTGCTTCCTTCCTTTTTGTCTCCATCTTTATTTTTCCGAGACTAGCAATCTTTCATCAAATGACCTGGCTTACCACAGTACCAGCAATCCCTCTTGTCTCTAGATTGGGACCTTTTGTCCTTTGATTTTCCTCGTGACTTCCCACGATTTCCAAAATTGTTTCCTCTCTCCTTTGTTTTGCCCCTACTTTCTGCATTCAAAACACTACCTGATGTGGATGTTCCACCTGAGCTTTTCCTACAAATTTCCTCGCTGAAAATAACACCAACAACATCATCAAACTTCAATGTATTCGAACTAGAAATAGAATTACTAATAGCCATTACCAAGCTATTCCAGCTTTCAGGCAAAGAACATAGAGTCAAAAGAGCCCTAACTTCTTCATCAAAGTTTACTTTTAAAGAAGTTAATTGACTATGACCGTATTAAACTCATTCAAATAATCAGTAACTGACCCACCTTCTACCATTTTCATATTAAATAAACGCTTCATAAGAATTACCTTGTTTGAAGTAGAAGGATTTTCATATAACTTCACTAGGGTTTCCATCAAATCTTGAGTTGTCTTTGCTATTGTAATATTAAACACCACCGATTGTGCTAGGCATAGACGAACACTGCCAAGAGCCTTTCTATCCAAGATCTCCCAGTCCTCATCTGACATTGCTGTAGGTTTCTTGGCTTTCCCTTCCAATGGCCTCCATAAATCCTTCTGATAGAGATAGTCCTCCATCTGCATCCTCCATAACTGATAGTTCTACTCGTTAAACTTCTCAACCTTCTTACCCTCTTCTGCCATTGCTCCCAATCAACCATGAGACTCCCACTCAGCAGCGAGACCTTCCTACAGAGGATAATCGAAACACAACTCAGTCTGATACCACTTGTTAGGGTTAGAGATAGCAGATATCTAACAATTAAATGCAGATTTAAATAATAAACAGAGAAACTAAAACATACACAGAATAAATCATAACACAGAGAATTTAACGTGGTTCACCCAATTTGGGCTACATCCACCAAACTGCAGCAATCCAATACTTTTATTATCCAGTGCAAAACCTATTACAATCTTGCGAATAATCGCATTTTTTATCATACTGAAACCCCTATCCCAACCCCTTTTAACAAGCTTTTAGAAGCTTCCAGAATTAGGGTTTTACAAAGTCGGTTTTCTTTCTTTTTCGGAGATTTTTCCTTTTGTCGCTGACGACACCAAAAAAATGGCGAGGACAGGGGGCCGGGGTGTATAGTATACCATGGGCTATACAGTATAGCATGATCAGTCGCCACATACCAACACTCTGGCGAATCAGTCCCCCTACAGTTTATGCATCAACATTTCCAGATTTATATTCCTTGTATTGAATCTTTCTATTTTCTATAATTACCTTTCTATTATAGTTTAGTTGTTTCCATTTTCTTAGCATAAATTTTGTTTCTTTTCATGGAATTCATGGATAGTTTTAGATCTTTCAAAATTTTCTTTTTTCGTATTTTTTCCTAGTTCTTTTAGATTACATTCATCAACACATAAAGACACAAAAACTGAAACATCAAACCATCCCTTCAAACAAATGATTCAAATTAGAAACAACATCTCATCTAAGCTTCTTAGTAGTGATGATGTTGACAACTTAGATGGAATTCTTCAGGACTTCCTCTCACTCACTTCATCCTCTAATGCTTCAAATGAGAAACCTAAACCCCTTAATGATAAAGTCTCCCTCAAACCTTTTTGTTGTGATGACTTTGATTTTTTAGATGAAGTCCTCCAAGACTTCATATAGCATAAGTCATCCACTAAGGTTTTTTGTGACAAACTCATGATACCGAATATTAACACCTCTAATGCTTCTCTTGAACACCTTAAACTAATAGATGATAATTTACCCCTCAAACCTTTTAGTTGTGAGGATTTGCACTTGATAGATGAGTCTCTTTAGAAATTCATGTCACCCAGATCATCTACTTTGGTTTGTTGTGAGAAATCTAAAACCAATGATGTTAATGTAATTCAAACTCAACTTATTCTTTATCCACCCTCACATAAACTTCATCCCTCTAATCAACCCCAGTACACTCTTTACCTACCTAACACCAATGTGTTACAGAAATCTAGTAGTAATGTTATTGTTTCTCATACATATAATACCCAAAACAACCTGCAACCGCCACAACCAACCCCACCCTCCTTACCCTTACCAAATCCGCCTAGTGTTCCTTGATATAGCCCACACACAAAGGAGTATGATCTTGTTGAACAATTAAATAATACTCCTGCCAAGATTTCCCTTTGGGATGTACTTCAAAACTTGCCAAATTATCACAACATTCTCCAAACATCCTTCAAAATATCACAGTTCCTTATGGTACCACTCTAAATGATGTGGCAGCTCTCATTGAAAAAATGAATGTTGGCATTACTTTCCATCAACATGAGCTCCCTCATTTAAAGTTGTGGAAACAAAATGAAGCCTTTATGATAATTGCACAATTCAATCTCATAGGTATCAAACAAACTCTCATTGATAATGGTTCTACTTTTAATGTGTGTAGTGTGAATCTCCTTGATCA
This sequence comes from Sequoia sempervirens, assembly GCA_007258455.2. NCBI lineage: Eukaryota > Viridiplantae > Streptophyta > Pinopsida > Cupressales > Cupressaceae > Sequoia > Sequoia sempervirens. Next base: position 20,406 of record VDFB02269159.1, on the reverse strand, counting down.
ATTAGATGTTGAAAAGTCACAAATAATCCTAATTTCATTTCCATTTGAGGATTTGACAACACAACAAAGCAACCACTTGGGATAATTACTTTTCCTATTATGGTTGGGGTGGCTGCTTTGCAGACTCCTATCCATGTCATTCCTTATGATCTTTCATATAATCTTCTTTTAGGGTGGCCATGGATTCATGGGATGAATGGAGTGCCTTGAACCCTTCATCATATCATGAAATATGTCCATAACAATCATATCTATCAAATTGAAATAGACCTCGAGCCTATAAGTTGCTTTCACCTTGGGAAAGGAGTTATGAGTCCTTTGAAAAAATTAACTCCAACATATAACATAGATACTCTTGAAATAGAACAAAATGATGAATCAATATCTAAATTAGTTGGTGATGATTGGGGATCCTTATAATTCAAACCCTCGTTTATGGGTGAATACATACTCACACAAAAGAAAGATGAGAAACAAGAACAATAAACAATCATGTCCACTCAAAATTCTGAACAATCGTCTAAAACATCTATCTCCTATAATCTAGATGAAAATGCAACATACACAACAAATTTTGATGAGATAGATTATCAATCCCCGCCTAATATGCATGAATGGAAAGACTTTATGGAAAAGGCTATGAACTTGTAAAAAAATTAGGCTATACTGGAAAAGGGTGTGGAAAACATGACAAAGGTATTCATGTCCCTATTGAACCTAATACAAAAGAAACAAAAACTGGATTGGGATATTCTTTTTCTAAAATGACAAAAGTTACTCAATGACCATCTTTGAACATTAACACTATAACATGTCAACCACAGAACAAAATCATAATCAAACATCTTGAATTTCATGATATAAAATTACCAACCTCATGCAAGTATGTCGATAGCGATCACCCTTTAAAGTGAATGTTAGGATTTTCCTCTAGCACATCCTCACTTATTTCCCTGAAAAACGTTCCTCATGCCATGACTGTTACCAAGCAAGAAGCAAGTGATATCACTAAATAATTCTATGAATCTGAAGCTTCTGAAAACAATGCACTCTCTTTAGGAGATACAATTGGTGTGCCAATTGGTCTAAAGAATATCGATGCCACTTATCACTGTGCAATGACATTAATATTTCATAAATTTCCAACTATTGGCAATATTCAAAAATATTTGTTTTTCAACATCCATCTGCAGACCAACAAGGTGGTCGGCCTTGTCACATCAACCATCGCCATCTAGCACCACCTTTGATGGCTCCCATTGTCTCTCACTGGCCATCATTCTTGGCACTCCCCGACCACCAGTGTTCACTGCTTGTTGAAGACCCATCGAAGACTCTAGCCATTGGTCATGTGAGAATCTAAGGACCCCACTACACTCCAAATTTTTCCACCTCATCACTGAATGCACCACCACTGGGCCACCCAGTCATCGCTGATCTAGTGGGTGTGTTTTTTTTTGCCCCTACTCGGCCTGCGGTCACATCAACAACCAAGGGATTTTTTTTTAGCCCCCAAGTGCTTGGATCTTGCACCTTGTTAGCCCTTTTCTTGTTCATTTCAGAAGTGATCTTCAGGAGGCCATAACTTTCACATACGGTATTGAAATTCAGCAAATGATATACCATTGGAAAGCTCTTTGAGTCTAATTTCTAGAGTGCTCTATTTTTTTAGATTCTACTTCCATAAAAAATATTCTCAGTTGAAGTGGAAACCATAATTTTGGAATTGGAGGTGATTTCTTGTCCTTCAGTTTATTTCAAAGGCTTCACTTCAGTTGAATATTGATATATTATCTAGTTTCAACATTTTTTGTCAGAAATATTTTGTCTTGGATAGTTGTTCTCCTCTAATGGCTGATATAGGATTTGAGATTCTCACTCCTCATAACTATCATACATGGAAGGTCAGTATGGAACATCTTCTTTGTTCTAAGGGACTCTGGTCCACTTTGAATGAGAATCAACCTCATCTAACCAAAGAATATGAAAAATTCCAGCATCAAATTAAGTGTGAAGAGGCTATGGGGCTCATTTCTCTACATATCTCTAATTATTTATTCTTCCATACTGAGGGGTACAAAAATCCTAAGGAGGTTTGGGAAAATCTCAAGGATCTCTTCGGTTCTATCAACGATGTCTGAGCTTTACAATTGGAGGCAGAACTTTCTTCACTCACCATTGATCAATTTCATTCCATCAAAGACTACCTGGTAAGGTTCAAGTCTTTAAGGACTCATCTTTCTGGGTGTGGCAAAGATAAATCTAATAAAGAATGTATATTCATGATCTTATCTAAGTTAAGAGGTTCCTTTTCCTTCTTTTCTATCTCTTTCTATTCCACCATGCATGGTCTTGGTGATAGTTTTGTAACTCCTTCATTTGAAACATTTTGTGAATGGCTGACTCGAGAGAAATCAAATCTCAACTAGGCTAATACATCCACAAAATCTCATGCATTGGTGGCTACACCATCCAAAGGAAAGGTCAAGCACAAAGGAAAATCAAAGGCAGGAGCTTCTTCTAAATCATCATCATAGCACAAGGAAGAAAATCCAAAGAGGGAGAGGCCCAAGTACAACTTTTGTAATGGGTTTGGTCACAGTGAAGATACATGTTTCAAGAGGGAGATACATGAGCTAAGGAAAATACTCAGAGATCATAACATCACTCTCCCTCCCACAACTATCAAATCATCTCACACCCCCCCTCATGAAGAGTCATCTTTAGGTGTTGCAGGAATTTCCACTATTGACAATCTTGGTAAAGGGAATGCTTTGATAACTACTCTAGTTGATAGAAGAGAAGGATGTGTGCTAGAATCAGGTGCTTCAAGAAATGCTACTTCTTCTCAACAACATATTATGTGGGATACTCTGAGGCCTTCTGCCTTTGAAAAAATGTTTACTATACTTGAATATATTGTCTATGTTGCTGGTATCTGTGATGTTTCCTTGGATGGGAAGCGATTGGAGAATGTTGTTTATATCCCTCAAATTTCTCACAACTTGTTGTATGTCTATCAACTTGCTTAGGAGGGTTTGTCTATTGAGTTTACTTTAGAACTTGCAATCATCAGGGATCAGTTTGACACCCTTGTTGCCTATGGACAAGCAGATCATCACTCTAAGGTATACAAGTTTACCAAGTTTTGGGACCGTACTCAACCTACTCCTGACTCTTCTGACTCTAGAGTAGGAAGAACCTCATCACCTCCCCCTTGCCAGGGTTGTGGTGGCTGGTTGGACTTGACACTTCTATCGGTACCATCTTCTTCCTTAGACACCTCTTAGTTCAGATTTGCTTTAGCAAGGACAGATTCATTCACTTCTTTAGACTTGTGGTACATGGACAGGTTATGTTTAGGTGTATCCCACTTTTCTTCTCAATTCATCACTGATCTTGAAGACATTCTAGAAGGAACTACTCTCCTTTATGGGGGGCCTAGCTAGTCTACACACCTTTTTGATCTCTTTGTATATATGTGATGGTTTTAGTCCTTGGGGGGATGATGTTGAGTCCTCCAAACATCACTCTTCCATCTTATTTTCTTTTATATCTCCTTTTTGGATAGGGGTTTTTTTCCCACTAGGTTTTCCCCTTTTCTCTGTTTGTGGGAGATTTTTTGCATTTTCATTTTGTACATGGGTACCTAACATGACCTCGTAGCCGAGACCCATCCTCATTGCATAATCATTGCATTTTTCCTCCCTAAGTTGAACTTATGGGGGGGTATTAGTGTAATTAAATTGATTATTACACTAGCATTTGTTAACTTAGGTCATGAATTAATTTAGTCCTAGGTTACATTTTAATAAATCATTAAATAATGGGGTAATGTCCCCTTCCATGTTTTTAGGGATAAGATTCCTTCTAGATGGTGATTTTCCCTCCTATATGTTATCTCTATCTAGTTAGTTATGGTTCATGTTGTCACATGTTGTTAGATCATTACACTTGGCAACATCTCATGCATCTTAGGTTTTAACTTTTTCCTATATAATCTGACATTTTGTGCATTTGTAACATATCATAACATGTCAATATAGAATCACTATTCAACATTCCATTGTTGCAACACTTTATTTGTGGTTGATTATCTTTCTTGGCAAAGGTCCTTCATTGAAGTCTACAACTTCAGGGACTGTGCATCTGTAATCTCAACACTATGCCTAATAGACCATTTATTTTGTACATCACTACTTCTGCCCATCCTCTTGTAGCATTGTTGGATCAACATGAAAATCATGGTAAAGAGCATCCTATTTATTACATAAGTTAAACTTTAATTTATTATGAAACTCGATATTGACTAATTGAAAAAAAATGTTTGGCTCTTGTATTCGCTACTAGTAAGTTGCGACATTATTTACTAAATGTTGAAATACAAGTCATCACAAAATTTTATCCTCTTAAACATCTTTTCAAAAAAATGGATCTTTCAGGACACTTAGCTTAGTGGGTGATATTGTTAATTGATTTTGACATTAAATTTGTTTCACAAAAAGAAAATGAACCGTAGTTTTTTGGCTCTTAGGACTTCTCTAACTCTTCTAGGGTTTTTCACCTAAAAGGAGAGTGTTAGGCAAAAAATGATAGCTAGTTCATTCAAATTATGTTATGTAGGATGTTTTCTAAGCTAAATGAAGTTAACTAAATGCAATTAAGTGATTTAAACAAATGAATATGAATGCAAAAACTAAGATTTATGCTATGTTTGAAAACATGCAGTGCTTTCTGCAAAGAAGTTTTAAAGAATCAACAAAAGGCAAACTAAACTAAATAGAAGGTTGTTTCTCAAAATGTGTGCACCTAGAAAATTGGAGAAGATTGGAAAATAGACTGGAAAACACATGAAGCTTGAATTTAGGCTGAATGGGACTCATTTGCCACCTTGGGTGAATCAGTCCTAGATTAGAAATTTTCTGCGCATAATCTGTTTTCTGATAGTCAAGGACCTAGATCTACATCTCACTCAAATTTTCACCTTAGGAGGGACTCATCCTCCATGCATGGTGAGTCATTCCACTTTCAAATTCTTGTAATTTCAAAGTTTTGTCTTGCACCATGACACCTACACAACAATTTTTGACGGAAACCCAACTTCGGATCTTGGAAAAATTCCTACAAAATACCTCAAAATTGTTTGTCTAATGGGGGCTTTTCCTTAGTCAAACCCCTATTTGGGTAATTAAACCTTAAATGGAGAAATAATCTGCATAAACCATAGCCTTAGATGTGTTAAAGACTAGGAAAAGCTGAGATGTAACAAAAGATCCTATTTTATTCCTCTAGAATAAGACAGGCAAGAATGATTTATATGATGCAAGATCTCAACCCTAGAAACCTCACAAAACATGAAAAATGGGAATGAAATGACATGAAAATGATAAAAAAACAAGATGCAAACCTTAATTTGAAGATATATTAAAAATGGAAGATGGAATCAATAGGAAACCAAGTCCTTAGGTGTGATTTGGTGGCTAGTTGCACCTCTTCACCCTAGATTTCTTCATGATTCACCATAGCCATCCATCATCAATATTTTGCAATGTTGGATCTTGAAAAGAGAAGTGAGCTTCAAGACCTACAAAAACCCTAGTTTGCTGCCCTAAAACTTCAACTTTTGCTAATGAAACTTGTTGTGGAAGACTTCACTTTATGAATTGCTCTTGATGAATGATAAAAAGATAAGAAGAGATAATCAAAATATTTTGTGAAATGACTTGAAATAGGTATTTATAAGCAACAACACCTTATTTTCCTGTTAATAATAATGGATGAAAAAGGATAAAATTCTATTCATTTGATAGAGGAGGGCTAGTTCTAGAAAAGCCATGTGATAGAATTTAGAGAAACCCATCAAATCACCATGTCATTGAATCTAGAACTTCCATGCCTCAGCGTCATTCTTCCCATAGAGCATTGGAACCCTCTAAGTCTGATCCTCCCCATCACGATCAATTAAACTTCAAACTAAAAGAACTTTAAAATGGTGAAATGGCTTCTTGGGTCTGGCACCTCGGAGTGCCTTTACAAGTTCACCCTTTGGACTTGATGAAAATCAAACTACCTGCCTCCATTCATGCTTATCAGGCCTACTCCCATGTTATTTTGTCCTCAGGATGCCATCTACCTTTTGTTGTTCAACAAATTTCATCCCAGCTCTATCCGTCTGAGCCTCAGGATTCATCCCTCCATTCGCCGTCTAAGTTAGAAGTTGAAATGGCCACTTCCATAGCGCCCTCTAGGTCTCAGTATGTGGACTTCCATCCATGGACCCTCGTTGTAGAATTGTTGTATTCCATGGCTATCGAATGGATGCTTTCTTCCATTTGAGTCCTGAGCATCCTAATGTCACATGAACAAGAAGCAAAAACCTAAGTGTCTTGGCCTTCACTAGGTCTATCCCACTAGATTTCTACCATCAAGACTCTGCCCCATTTCAGCCATTGCAAAAGGAAAAGCTAGCCCATCCTCCCAGCCTCCAGGGCCTAGTACTCCAATCTCAAGTAGAGTTCTTAGCAAAGAAAATATCAAAGCAAAGTATAAGTGTGGGCCTACTCCACTGGGTTGCTCCCACCAGACTTTCGCTCATCACTCGCCTTTCTAGACGCCATCCTCAAACAACTTCCTAGCCCTTTTGATCCAAACAATTAAGCAATAAAAAAAGCTAGGCGAGCCATCCTTCAGCCTTGCTGGTCCTGGACCCTGGAACTTCGCCCCTAGAATGTTGTTTCATCAAAGTTGTCTCAAACAACAAACTCTTAACAACTTTCCCTCCTCATGACTCTGAGTGCCCCAATGATGATCCAAATGACCTCCAATCTAGAAATAAAATTTGTCCCATGTGCTCAAATGGGACCCTCTCCTACATGAACATTTCAAATCATATTAATCTGAAGGTGGGAGAACACATACGGATTACCCTGCCCTATTCACCCTTCAAATCAGCCATCCTACTAGGCAAATCTAGCCCCTGGAACTCAGATCATCCAAAATACGTCCAACAAGTTACTAATGACATTCTCGAGTAAATGTTTGATTTATTGAATGATGTATCATCTAATCTGACTCCATCCATAGGGATTTTGGCTAAGATTTGTTTCTTCCTACTTGATTATGCAAATCACGCCTTTATTTGCAAGATATATAGAATCAAGTGTAGGACCCTCAGGGGCAGCCGCAAAGAAAGACAAAGGAAACAAAACTAACAGAGCTCGTCGTGAAAATGAGGACAAGGATCAGATGAAATACCAATTCCAAGGGGAACCATTGCATTCCAAGGTCACCACGACATGGAAGGAAATTACAGATACCAACATTGGGCACATCGACATTGATGAATTTAAACAAAGAGTCAGAATAAGTCTTAAGATAGAAAATTCCAGATTGATCAGAGGCAGCGAAATGGCTAAGGTTACAGGTTTTCCTCCATCTCTTGTCACCCCTGAGCTAGTAATGGCTTACAGGGCAGCATACTAGCCAAAAACTAGAACCATTGTAGACAGAGATTGAAACATTCTAGCTGATATGTCAGGTGAAGCAATAACGAAGACCTTCCACATCCCTACCTTTGGGGAGATGGAACTACCAACCATAAAGGAATGTAAGGCAATGTGGGATCGGGACCCAATTGGATGTAAGAAACTTATAAATCAATATTGGCTCAAAAAGAAGTGGGGCAGTGCTGCTAAGGTTCCCTAGGAGCTCTTCCACAACAATTTCCATGAAGACTACCACGACCTAGCAACCTTGCTGAGTAGAATAATGGACCTTCCCACTACTCCCTACTTTCAAGAATGGATGGTCTACTCTGTTGAGAAAATTCTTCCTAGAAAGGAGGATGATACCACATAGACCACATTCTACTAGGGAGGGATAATACACAATTGCTTCCACAAGCAGTTCATGAATGTTAAAAAGACCTCCAAGTTCTATATGACATCCTTTCTGGTCTATTCTATGGCCGAACAGAGGCAATACAATGGTTTGTTTAGGGGTCCAATATGTTTGTTGCTGCAATGTTTTTTATGAAAGATCTCAAAACTAGCATCATTCCCCAAATACATAGAATTGGAAGAATGACACAAAAGAGCGAAAAAAAAGGAAAAATAATATTTTTTGGGACAACATGGAAGAGACATTGCAATCTCAATGCTTTGCATCATCCCCAAAAGGAAAAAGAAAGCAAGGAAAATGAAAAAGTGAAAGAAAAGAAAAATATCTTGGGTCAACATGAACGAGACATTTTGATCACAATGCCTTGTATCATCCCCAAAAGGAACACACAAGAAAAGACAAAGTAAAAGGAAAAAGGGACTTTTTGGGTCAACATGGAAGAGACATAGGCCGTCTCAATGCTTTGTGTCATCCCCAAAAGGAAAACACAAAATAAAAGTGAAATAGTGAAAGCAATGTACGACATATAGAAGAATTGAAGTAAAAATAGAGGAAGTGCACAAAGAGAGAGAACATTAAACACACATTATAGGGGAGCACAATACACACATGCAATCGAAGAAAAAGAAAAAGGAAAAGAAAAAGGAAAATTTAAAAGACTAGTAATGCAAATGTAAGTCACACATCAAACAATTCATCCACCTCGCAATGTCGAGAGAGTAAACAACATGGCTAAGGGACAAGGAAAAATGCAGTACTATGACAAGGCTAACAACCTCTTGCCCCCAGCTCGTGTGAGTCAAGAATGAGTTAAGATAGGTGATGGGAAAGGTCATGCAATAGTGAGAATGCAAAATTCTACAACAATTGTATGGTGAAGTGTGGGAAAGTGTACTGGGTATATGCAGGATCATGATGGGCCAAAAAGTGGAAATCTGATGGGTGTGGTTGACGAATTTTTTTTTACCTAAAATTAATGAAATGAAAATGGTTTTTAAAGGATATTCTTAGCTTTCCACCAATATAAATTTTGCTTTACTTTGAATTTAATAAATAATTATTATTCATTTTCTATTTGAATTACAACTATAGTCCTAATAGATAGGATGACTGAAAAACATCTATAGCTTTCAAACGGTATCACATTTTTTGAATCCAAAACATGCGTTAAATTCTATTCTTTTCATATTATAAGATTAAAAAACTTTAAACAATTGAATTTCATGAAGTCTTGACCAAGTTAAGGTGTTCAAACATACGAGTTTTTATATTTTTTAAATTTTGTAATAAAACATTCATAATTAATTATTTACTTAGAAAAAAATTACAAAAAAATATGCATCACATAGGGACATGATCCTCTACTTATATCTAAAATATTATTAAAAAATATTATCATTTTATTGTGGTTAGGGTGGTCAGATAGACACCTACTCCTTATTTTTTCCATAAAATTTAAGTACTACTGCATTGAAATTTCAAATTCTCACCAAATAGAGTTAACTTATTCAATATTTTACATCAAATTATCTAACTCTTATTTTTCTAAATTTTTTGGCACTTAAGGGCCTGTTTTTTCCATGATGATCCTGCACATACCCATGTAAGAATAGAATATATAGCAAATTGAATGTAGTTTCTAAACTACTAGGTTTGTTATAAAAAAAAAAAATCTATTTGGTGAAATTTTGAAATTTCAATGTAGTAGTACTTAAATTTGAGGGAAAAATAGGTAGTTGTCTCGTACTTACAATAAAATAATATCAGGCCACATAAGATTTATATGTGACAGAAGACTTAACTGTCCGTGCGGTGCATATTTATTTAATATTTTCCAACTAAATAATTAATTATGAATACACACAATACAACTTTAAATATATAAAAACTCATATGTCTAACCACCTTAAGGGTAAGTGCACAAAGTTGAGTCCATGAAACGTGGAATTTTTTTCCTTAACCAAAAAATTGAAATCGGCTTTGAGAAAACGGGATCCCGATTTTAATAAACGGGATCTCAATTTTTAAAAATTGGGATCTCGTTCAGCTTCGGGATCCCGAGCCTGACACAAAATGGGATTCCGCTTTCTAAAAATTGGGATCCCGTTTCCCCTAGGATCCCAAACCAATGGAAAAGGCACAAGATCCCGATTTCCATGAAATGGGATCCTAATTACCATGAAACAGGATCCCAATTTGTAGAAATCGGGATCCCGTTTTATATTGCTATTTATTTTTTTAAAAAAATAGAGTTCACTACATAGCAGATGGGACCCCGAGTACTGGGGACATCGACCCCCACAATCAGTTATAGGTACCCACCTACATCCCATTTTTTGCATTTTTGTAATTTTAATTGAAATTGTGAAGAAAATAAATGCATTTTACATCTTTTTTTTTAATTTATTTCACGTTTTGAGCATTTTTTTAGCTGTTATAGTAGAAATGAATAATTAGAAAAATAGACTAAAAAAATGCAATGAAACCTAAAGGTTTTTTAATAAAAATGAAAAAAAGAACGTTGAATTGTGTTTTACAAACAAAATTTAACTTTTGAAACCTAAATTGTTCGATTAAACAAAAAAATTAGTTGAAAACCCTAATTGAAACAAAACAAAAAAATTGCATTCAAAACCTAGAAATTGAAATGAAATAAAAAACAACATTTAGAAACCCTAATCAAGCTTTTTGAAACCCTGAATTTAAATCAAACGAAAAAAAATGAATTTGAAAACCCTAGTTTGAATTGAAATGAAAAAATTGCATTAAAAACCCTAATTGCTTAGAAATTGAAACCCTAAATTAAATTGGAACAAAACAAATTGTTAAAACCATTAATTGAAATTGAACAAATCATTTTGATTTTAAAAACTAGGTAATTTTGAGCTCAAAAAAAATCATCTGCATTGCTTAAATGTTTTAAATTTTGTTTGCTTTGTATGGAAAAAATGATATATAGTAAACTTTAGTTTCAATGTTAAATTATAATTAGATTAGAAAACAATACGTTAAAGAATAGTTAAAATTCATAAAGTTTATCTTGATGTTTGTTTGCAAATTTAGTTAGCAAATTCATAAATCTAAGCCCCTACAATTAATTCCAATTGGCACTAACTTGCAAGTCTAAATTATGCCAAGGGCCACCCAAACTTCACCCTAAGTTTGCTAAACCCTAGACCCTAAACTGTAAAATCTAAACCCTCAACACTAAATCATTTGATTTTTGTCTTAGGACCTTAAAATGAAATTTGGTTGCCTTAGAAAACCCTCTGTTGTGAACATTTAGTAGAGATTTTTTTAATGTTTTAACTTATTTGAACACATAATATAAAACATTTAGGTTTCTAAAAGTTTATGAAGAGTGGACGATCACTCTCTATGACAATTAGACATGATCATTAGGGTTCTAAATCATTGGAAGAAAACTTTATTCTATTATATCCACAAGATAGGAGAGCGCGAGTGAGAGTGCTATGGGTAAGATTTCTTTCATTAGACATACCTAAAATTATGTAGGTTCAATGTCAAGAATGGGTCTATTTGGTAGATTTATGAAAACTATTTTGAATATCTAGAATGCCATAAAAGTATAATTATAGCAATTTCAATTGGAAACACTTGGGTACATATATATCATATGAAATTTAAATCTAGTAAGGTGTCTATTATATAGGAGAGTTGATAATACATGGAAAGGGGTTTGTATGGGAATATATATGTATTAAGAAACACATACCACATGACCTCTATAGATTTTTAAGATGTGATCCTAGATAATAATCCACCCATCCTCAATCATAATGGATTCTTTAGCAATTAAGAGAGATTCAATAACCATAAAATTACCTATATTTTGATACTATATAGATTTATGTGGAAGGATAGAAATGCATCAATAAGGAGACCAAGATGGAACCATTTAACACCTACAAGGTACACCTAATACATGAGAAAGGGAGGAGGTACATGATGATAGGTTGGAGGAACTACATGCTATTATTACAATTTAGAGATAGGAGGATGATTCATATAAAAGAAATATAATTAAAATATTTATATTATTTAATATATTATATTTAATAAATATTAATATAATATAATATATTAAATAATATAAATATTTAATATCATAAAATATAATATAAGCTTACAATTAAGGATAGGTAATGTTACAATTTACTTGGGGTTTTAGTGAGGATTAGGCTTAAGTTTCAATTAGGTTTGTAGTAAATATTTAGGTTACAATTAGGAATATACAATAATATTAATATAATTATAATACAACTATAAATTAATTTAAATATAATATAATATAATATAATATAATATAGGAATACATTTAAAATTAGGTAAAGGTTATAATTTAATTAAGTTTCAATTAGGTTTACAATTCAATTAGGATATGGTTAGGGTTGGGGATCATTTAGCTTTCTATAATGGTTAGAGTATGGGTTACATTTAAGATTATTGTTATTTTTGTGATATGTATAGATTGATTCATTTTTAACATGATAGTTTTTTTTATTAGAGGGGTAAACACTTTTGACCCAGAGCTAGATGCAACCAATGAGGCTATAGTATGACTAAATTTGGACCTCACTAGACATCTAGATCCCCTTAAGCCATCCTATCACCCTAAATTGTATATCAATTTCTTAAGGGGTCCCAATATGACAAATTTCTTAAGGGGATCAAAGAAGTTCTTAAAATTTGGTGAAGTTTCCCAAGGCAACCAAATTTAACAATAATAAGATCGTGCAAGATTATAATATGAATGAGATTTCATGATCTAGGTTGGCCAGTTGAAACAAGAGTAGATCTCAATCAACTATTCCACAAGAAAATTTTCTTCACTAACTTGCAAGTTCATTAAATATTCTAGGGCGCACCAAAACTTTACCCTAAGTTTTGTAAACCCTAAACCCTAAACTCTAAAATCTAAACCCTAAACACTAAACCATTCATTTTGTCCTACCTAACACCTTAAAGTGAAATTTGGTTGTCTTAGGAAAGGATAGGTAATGTTACAATTTACTTGGGGTTTTAGTGAGGATTAGGCTTAAGATTCAATTATGTTTGTAGTAAATATTTAGGTTACAATTAGGAATATACAATAAATATTAATATAATTATAATACAACTATAAATTAATTTAAATATAATATAATATAATATAATATAATATAGGAATACATTTAAAATTAGGTAAAGGTTATAATTTAATTAAGTTTCAATTAGGTTTACAATTCAATTAGGATATGGTTAGGGTTGGGGATCATTTAGCTTTCTATAATGGTTAGAGTATGGGTTACATTTAAGATTATTGTTATTTTTGTGATATGTATAGATTGATTCATTTTTAACATGATAGTTTTTTTTATTAGAGGGGTAAACACTTTTGACCCAGAGCTAGATGCAACCAATGAGGCTATAGTATGACTAAATTTGGACCTCACTAGACATCTAGATCCCCTTAAGCCATCCTATCACCCTAAATTGTATATCAATTTCTTAAGGGGTCCCAATATGACAAATTTCTTAAGGGGATCAAAGAAGTTCTTAAAATTTGGTGAAGTTGCCCAAGGCAACCAAATTTAACAATAATAAGATCACGCAAGATTATAATATGAATGAGATTTCATGATCTAGGTTGGTCAGTTGAAACAAGAGTAGATCTCAATCAACTATTCCACAAGAAAATGTTCTTCACTAAATTTCAAGTTCATTAAATATTCTAAGGCACACCAAAACTTTACCCTAAGTTTTGTAAACCCTAAACCCTGAACTCTAAAATCTAAACCCTAAACACTAAACCATTCATTTTGTCCTACCTAACACCTTAAAGTGAAATTTGGTTGTCTTAGGAAAATCCACCATATTTCATTCCCTTATGCCATGTAATTTTGTCCTAGGATCTTACTACATGTACATCCCCTTAAGTTATCCTATTACCCAAAACCCTGAACTCTAAAGTCTAAACCCTAAACCCTAAAGCCATTATTTTTTCTTTAAATAATAAGATCCTACAAGATTATAATATGAATGAGATATCATGATCTAGGTTGGTTAGTTGAAACAAGAGTAGATCTCAATCAACTATTCCACAAGAAAATGTTCTTCACCAACTTGCAAGCTCATTAAATATTCCAAATTCTAAACCCTAAACCCTGAACTCTAAATTCTAAACCCTAAACACTAAACCATTCATTTTTTCCTACTTAGGATCTTAAAGTAAAATTTGGTTGTCTTAGAAAAATCCACCAAATTTCATTCCCTTATGCCATTTAATTTTGTCCTAGGAGATCTTACTACATATATCCCCTTAAGTTATCCTATTACCCTAAATCCTAAAGTCTAAAGTCTAAACCCTAAACCCTAAAGCCATCATTTTTTCATAGGCTCTTAATGAAATTTGGTTGCCTTAGGCAAATCCACCAAATTTCATTCCCTTATGCCATGTAATTGGTTCCTAGGATCTTACTACATGTAGATCCCCTTAAGCTATCCTATTACCCTAAACCCTAAACCCTAAAGCCATCATTTTTTCTTTAAAGGATCTTAATGAAATTTGGTTGCCTTGGGAAACTTCACAAAATTTTATTCACTTGAGCCATGTCATTTTCTCCTAGGACCTCACTAGACATAGATCCCCTTAAGCCATCCTATCATCCTAAATCGCAATTCAATTTATTAAGGGGTTCAAATATGACATTTCTTAAGGGGATCAAAGAAGTTCTTAAAATTTGGTGATCAAAGTTGCCCAAGGCCCAACCAAATTTAATAATAATAAGATCCTGCAAGATTATAAAATATCAATAGTTAATTGTATTTTCACTCAAGTAACATGTGCCTTAGATATATAAATGAGCCTTACATATAATTTTATCATTTGTATTCAATTATTTAAGGCCATTTATATTGAATGGTTTAAAGGTATTTCCTAAACATGTATCTTACATCTTGAAATTACAAATCTAATGCAGGTTCACTCATATCTTAAAGATCACATGGATCCATTCAATAATATTCACAATCCACCTCCACGCCATCCATCTCCAACACCTTCACCTCCACCTCCACCCACTCCACCTCATAGCCCCTAGCTCCACAACCTGAAATCAATGAACATGATTGTTTGGAAGCGCTAATCAATGCTTCTACTAGAACCATCGAAGATCAAATCAACATTATTCAAAATGAAAAATGTGTCGCACCTCCTGTGAGGATTTTTCCATCTAGGATGCAAACCCTTGTTGGTTCTGTCAGGGCTATCGATGGGATCGTAGATGAGCATTGAAAATGGCTAGAGGAGAGAACTCCTGATTTTGAAAAGGAAAACACGAAGAAATGAGGATCTATGCGGTAGAGAGCCACAATAGTTTATAAATTAAAACAATGATCTTAAATAGTTATGAATTTATAAATTTGGTGAATGATGGATATTTTGTGTGATGAATTTATAAATTTGGTTCCAAATGGATATTTTTAGTGACATGAATTTATGATTTTGGTTCTAGATGGATATTTTTAGTGAAATGGATTTATGAATTTGGTGGAATTTATGAACTTATAATGAATAATATATAATAGTATATATTTTATGACTATCTACTAGATCATGATTTCTCCTGCTGAAAAATTGTAATTTATATGTGTGTGTGTGTGTTAGACATAAAATGAGATTTTGTGAATGTTTCAAGTTTATTATTTAGTATGTATGTGCATGTATTAAAAATTTGCATATATAGTTCTTAAATTTTGAAATTTGTATGTATGTACATAATTTAGTTTAATGATTTTTATGCATGCAAACTATGTATCATATTTTTTATTTTAACTGTACATGTACATAAATTTAATTTTCAATTTTGTATGGACATGCTCTTGAGTTGAACAATCTATGTATATATATGTGCATTTCAATTAAATATACGATATTAATATATATGTTGCTCATCCTATTTCAATTAAATATATGATCTTAATATATGTATGCACATGGAATATTTTGTATGATTTAATGTAGGTGCACATTTATATCGAGCATATCATGGATGATTTTAACATTGATGATATCATCAATCTACCACCTCAGCCACATCCACATCCACCTCCCCCCCTCCACCTCCACCTACCCCTCCCCCTCCACCTCCACCTCCCCCTCCCCCTCCCCCTCCCCCTCCATTTAATATGCCACATCCAACACCTATCGCATCTGACGAGGCTCCCTTGAGAGCACAAATAAATGATCAAGTTTCATCCTTACAAAATCAAATCAATGCTATGCAAAGTCAAGCATTGATTCCTCCACATGTGACACATTTTGCATTTGCGATGCAAAACGTTGTTGATTCAATAAGGATGATCGATTCTGATCTTGATAGGAATCAACGAGACATAGAACAAATGAGACAATTTTATTCTGACGGTATCTCTTACAAACAAATATTAGACCTTAAAATAATGAAATCCCATCTAGCCCCCTACTTTCTTGACCCTGTTACTTGACAACCCATTCCACCCAACAAATCTAGAATATCCATGAGCTGTTGCATACATCCACAAATGAGTGCAAATTTTTGGGATCGATGGTATATGGTTTTTGATAGTCCCCCACATGCTAATTGGGAGTGCCCATTGTATTTTTTTAGAAAACTGTATGCAGAGTTTGTTTTGGGGAAAAATCCCAATTATTTTGATTTTAGATTTTCAGGGTGTTGGTGGTGGCATGCCACAACAGAGATTACGGGCAAGGGTTGATCCCCGATGCCCTGTGCATGTGCAACCCCTTGTTGTTGCTCCTAGTCCTCCCATTCCTACACCTATACATCATCAAGCTCTGGTCTCAACATTAGGTTCCCTTAGTACACTCGCAAGAGACCTTGATCAGCACGCTTCTATGATAGCGTGTGGGGAGCATAGATACGATGATGATGATGGAGGAGTTTTTTATGGAGCTGGTCCAAGAAGCTCTCTAGGAGTGTTGAGGCTCATCCCCCATATATGTACTAGTTGTCATCAAGTATGCTATGGACCTAATCAGGCCACACCTAGTTCAGGTGGACGAGGAGATTCTAGTGGTTCATCTGGTCGCATCAGTTCATTCATAGAGTTCCTCATAGCAGACCATCACCCTGAGGACACTACGACATAGGTATAAATATGCATCTAGATGTATGTTCATTTTATAAGAATTTTGTTGGTTGTATATATCAAAGAAAAGTTTGCAATACATTTTAACAATCAAATTTTTTGGTGTACAGATGACACTAATGATGCAAGGGAAATCATTTGTTCCACAAGTACATACATCGACACCAGTCATACTCGGCAACCCTTATGGGGTATTTTGATTTCAATTTTTAAAATTATATATGAAATCATAAATTATTTAACTTGATTTTTAAATTTATAATTGAATTACATATATGTTTTTAATATTTATGTTGGTTTAGGTGAGTCAATCGACATCCACGTTGATTCCTCTAGAGGGATTGTCAAGCACTCCTCCGATATCGAGCATCATAGATCAGGGGCAAGTACATTCATATTGTAAATTTGTTTAAAGTTTACATTCATATAGTTATAATTTTATGAGTTTTGAATTCACTAGATCTATGAAACACATGCATGTACACTTGTAAATATTATAAGCATTAAATGTCTATGTACATGTATGTCTAGGTTGATACCATAATAAGAATGGGCATTGGGAAAACATTTGATGTTGTAGTTACTCGTGAGGCCACTGATTTCTAGGTTGTTTACAAAAATTTCTACAAAAAATGTACAAACTTGAATATATATATATATATATATATATATATATATATATATATATATATATATATATATATATATATATATATATATATATATATATATATATCTATATTAACCTAATTCATTGTATGCTTTAATTTTGATCTTATGAGACTTTGTTAGTGCAACTTTCATCCACGACCCGGACATGAATTTACACCACGGGACAAGCGAGTTCTAGATCAAATGGTAATTTAATTTTTTTTATTATATTTAAAGTCAATTATAAATTTTAAATTGAATATATATACATAATATGATATTTTTACATATTCTTTTTCTTTTATAGCATGAGACACATCTTGTAGTTGAGCATGTATAGACAGGTCCTGGAGAAGAGCCTAATGCACAACTTCAAAATATGGTACAATTAAAATATGATAAATTATAAATTAAATTGAATTAAAAAAAATTAATTGTAGAGTTGTACATCTAATTTCAAATTTCTTTGTCTTGTTTATGTAGATTGATTTAGAAAAATTTAGAGGTTGCTTTAGGTGCACCAGAGCATCTAGACATAGATATGATGGTAATTTAATTTTATGATGGATTATAAATTAAATTGTCATTAAGTCATTTTTTATTGTCTTACATCTTATTTCATCTTTCTATTATACAAAGTGTTTCAGGTCATCCACATAGTCCGCATGGTGTGAAGAGGTCTCTTGATTATAGAAACAATACATGACCTAGAAACATGTGATTTTATGTGTTATATTTGTTTATTTCATGGACTATATTTCTTGTTTCTCATGTACTCTGTTGGACTTTATTTCATGCAATTAATATATTGGTTTCATGCACTTAATATGTTACATAAATTATGGACTTTATTATTGTTTGAAATTTTAATTTACACATGTACATTTATGCATTTTATGTTCATAGTCAAGACATTAATATATGACATTTTAATATTTATACTTTGCAAATTTAGTGATTTAATACATGATATACATGATATGTACATTCAATAAATAGCGATAATTACTCAAAGAACTTATTCAATTCATGTCAATCAATAATCAGTCGATAAATCATAATTTACAAACAAATGAAATCTATTTATATACCAGAAAGGATAAAATTTTAAGAAATAAACAATACCATAGAAGATTAGAGAATAAAAGCATTAATAAATACTATATATAAATAATAACATCTAACACTAATTTATAAGTTGTCAAAACAAATAATGACGTCTTAAGGGGGTGTCTAAAGGGGTCATAATAGAACGTCTTAAGGGGATGTCTTAAGGGGTTATAATATGTCTTAAGGGGATGACTTAAGGGGTCTTTAGGGGATGTCTAAAGGGGTCATAATAGAACGTATTAATTAAGGGGATGTCTTAAGGGGTCTTAAGGGGATGTCTAAAGGGGTCATAATAGAATGTGTTAATTAAGGGGATGTCTTAAGGGGATGTATAAAAGGGTCATAATAGAACGTCTTAAGGGGATGTCTTAAGGGGTCATAATACGCCTAAATGGGATGTCTTAAGGGGTCTTAAGGGGATGTCTAACGGGGTCATAATAGAACGTGTTAATTAAGGGGATGTCTTAAGGGGATGTCTAAAAGGTTCATAATAGAATGTCTTAAGGGGATGTCTTAAGGGGTCATAATACGCCTAAATGGGATGTCTTAAGGGAGTGTCTTAAGGGGATGTATTAAGGGGTCATAATACGTCTTAAGGATATAATTGATTTAACAATAATGTATGCATGATATTTAGTGATTATACATGTAGACATAAAGTTTCAAAGTAGGAAAACATGCACATTTAAGAAACAAAATATATAGAATATTTATTTGATACATAGAAGTACATAGAGTATGTTTAATTTTGTAATTATGGATGTACATATATCTCATCTCAAAACAATGTTTACAAAATTTGGATATGCCATCTCAAGAACATCTCAAAATCATGGCTAGAATGTAGTAGGTCTTCACACCACCTGATATCAAAAAGGTACAAGCAATATCAATGAAATCATCAAAACATACATATTTTAATTTATATAAAACTATCTATATATATAGAACTCAAGTACTTACATTTAAAAGTATTCAACACATGTTTGTAGGTTGAATCCAGGCATCGTCTCCTTTTTGTTTCAAAGTATGAGATCAATAAAATGATGGCTTTATGATACAAAAAATGACAATAAATCAATTTTAACTATTAATGTCCAAGCAATATCAATATGTAATCAAAACATGTATTTAAATATAATTTAACTAATAATTGCCTGTATTTACCAAGTATTCCATGTTGTCTAGGTTGAATCTGCATGGACTAGATCCTTTTTGTGATTATTCCTTAAGGATGTATAAAAGGAAAATTTAAATCAATTTCAAGTAATAACACACTTGACCAATGTCGAAACATGTATTTAATGTATTTAAAAGGACAAAATAAAACTAAAACTATATTTACCTGTATTTACTTATTCCATTGTACCATTTGCATCCTCTCTTTTTTGCAATGCATCTATGATTGCCTCATGCTCTTCCATAGAAATTGACCATAGAAATTTTTTTGAAGGTCATCCACGATACTGCTCTAGTTTTATATTTGTTGCCACCACCAAATGTGAATAATGCATAATCTTTTTATGTGTTTCATAGTCTTCGAATGCAGGTAGACTATTCTTTCTTCTCAGGTATTTTCGTAGCCAAGTGCCA
>VDFB02269158.1:0-84602 GCA_007258455.2 Sequoia sempervirens | reverse complement strand
CCAACACCTATCGCATCTGACGAGGCTCCCTTGAGAGCACAAATAAATGATCAAGTTTCATCCTTACAAAATCAAATCAATGCTATGCAAAGTCAAGCATTGATTCCTCCACATGTGACACATTTTGCATTTGCGATGCAAAACGTTGTTGATTCAATAAGGATGATCGATTCTGATCTTGATAGGAATCAACGAGACATAGAACAAATGAGACAATTTTATTCTGACGGTATCTCTTACAAACAAATATTAGACCTTAAAATAATGAAATCCCATCTAGCCCCCTACTTTCTTGACCCTGTTACTTGACAACCCATTCCACCCAACAAATCTAGAATATCCATGAGCTGTTGCATACATCCACAAATGAGTGCAAATTTTTGGGATCGATGGTATATGGTTTTTGATAGTCCCCCACATGCTAATTGGGAGTGCCCATTGTATTTTTTTAGAAAACTGTATGCAGAGTTTGTTTTGGGGAAAAATCCCAATTATTTTGATTTTAGATTTTCAGGGTGTTGGTGGTGGCATGCCACAACAGAGATTACGGGCAAGGGTTGATCCCCGATGCCCTGTGCATGTGCAACCCCTTGTTGTTGCTCCTAGTCCTCCCATTCCTACACCTATACATCATCAAGCTCTGGTCTCAACATTAGGTTCCCTTAGTACACTCGCAAGAGACCTTGATCAGCACGCTTCTATGATAGCGTGTGGGGAGCATAGATACGATGATGATGATGGAGGAGTTTTTTATGGAGCTGGTCCAAGAAGCTCTCTAGGAGTGTTGAGGCTCATCCCCCATATATGTACTAGTTGTCATCAAGTATGCTATGGACCTAATCAGGCCACACCTAGTTCAGGTGGACGAGGAGATTCTAGTGGTTCATCTGGTCGCATCAGTTCATTCATAGAGTTCCTCATAGCAGACCATCACCCTGAGGACACTACGACATAGGTATAAATATGCATCTAGATGTATGTTCATTTTATAAGAATTTTGTTGGTTGTATATATCAAAGAAAAGTTTGCAATACATTTTAACAATCAAATTTTTTGGTGTACAGATGACACTAATGATGCAAGGGAAATCATTTGTTCCACAAGTACATACATCGACACCAGTCATACTCGGCAACCCTTATGGGGTATTTTGATTTCAATTTTTAAAATTATATATGAAATCATAAATTATTTAACTTGATTTTTAAATTTATAATTGAATTACATATATGTTTTTAATATTTATGTTGGTTTAGGTGAGTCAATCGACATCCACGTTGATTCCTCTAGAGGGATTGTCAAGCACTCCTCCGATATCGAGCATCATAGATCAGGGGCAAGTACATTCATATTGTAAATTTGTTTAAAGTTTACATTCATATAGTTATAATTTTATGAGTTTTGAATTCACTAGATCTATGAAACACATGCATGTACACTTGTAAATATTATAAGCATTAAATGTCTATGTACATGTATGTCTAGGTTGATACCATAATAAGAATGGGCATTGGGAAAACATTTGATGTTGTAGTTACTCGTGAGGCCACTGATTTCTAGGTTGTTTACAAAAATTTCTACAAAAAATGTACAAACTTGAATATATATATATATATATATAAAGATATATATATATATATATATATATATATATATATATATATATATATAAGTATATATATATATATATATGGCATATATCTGTACACCTAATTCAATTGTACATGCTTTTAATTTTGATCTTGGTAGGGACTTTGTTAGTGCAACTTTCTATCCCCCTCACCTGCATATAGTTACAATTCACCAGAGGGACATGTAGAGCAGTTCTAGATCAAAATGGTAATTTAATTTTTTATTATATTTAAAGTCAATTATAAATTTTAAATTGAATATATACATAATATGAGATTTGTTACATATTATTTTTCTTTTATAGCATGAGACACATCTTGTAGTTGAGCATGTATAGATAGGTCCTAGAGAAGAGCCTGGTGCACAACCTCAGAATATGGTACAATTAAAATATGATAAATTATAAATTAAATTGAATTAAAAAAATTAATTGTAGAGTTGTACATCTAATTTCAAATTTCTTTGTCTTGTTTATGTAGATTGATTTAGAGAATTTAGAGGTTGCTTTAGGTGCACCAGAGCATATAGACATAGATATGATGGTAATTTAATTTTATGATGGATTATAAATTAAATTGTCATTAAATTATTTTTTATTGTCTTACATCTGATTTCATCTTTCTATTATACAGAGTGTTTCAGGTCATCGACATAGTCCGCATGGTGTGAAGAGGTCTCTTGGATTTCTCTATAGGAAACAAAGATGAGACCTAGAAACATGGATTTTATGTGTTATATTTGTTTGGCTCTATGGACTATATTTCTGCTTCAAGTGTAATTGCTAGACTTTTTATTTCATGCACTTAATATATTGGTTTCATGCACTTAATATGTTACATAAATTATGGACTTTATTATTGTTTGAAATTTTAATTTACACATGTACATTTATGCATTTTATGTTCATAGTCAAGACATTAATATATGACATTTTAATATTTATACTTTGCAAATTTAGTGATTTAATACATGATATACATGATATGTACATTCAATAAATAGCGATAATTACTCAAAGAACTTATTCAATTCATGTCAATCAATAATCAGTCGATAAATCATAATTTACAAACAAATGAAATCTATTTATATACCAGAAAGGATAAAATTTTAAGAAATAAACAATACCATAGAAGATTAGAGAATAAAAGCATTAATAAATACTATATATAAATAATAACATCTAACACTTATTTATAAGTTGTCAAAACAAATAATGACGTCTTAAGGGGGTGTCTAAAGGGGTCATAATAGAACGTCTTAAGGGGATGTCTTAAGGGGTTATAATATGTCTTAAGGGGATGACTTAAGGGGTCTTAAGGGATGTCTAAAGGGCCAAGTAATAGGAACGTGATAATTAAGGGATGTCTTAAGGGGTCTTATGATGTCTAGCAAATAATGAAACGGCACTAAGGGATGTTCCATGGCAAAAGGTCATACAACCTTTACATGCCTTTAAGGGGTCATAATAATACTTAAAATGGGATGTCTTAAGGGGCCCCATGGATGTCTAACGGGCCATAATAATAGAACGCGTTAATTAAGGGATGTCTTAAGGGAGGCCCAAAAGGGCTTGCAGTAATAGAATGTCTTAAGGGATGTCTTAAGGGTCAAGTAAATACTTAAATGGGTGTCTTAAGGGTGTCTTAAGGGGATGTATTAAGGGGTCATAATACGTCTTAAGGATATAATTGATTTAACAATAATGTATGCATGATATTTAGTGATTATACATGTAGACATAAAGTTTCAAAGTAGGAAAACATGCACATTTAAGAAAACAAAATATATAGAATATTTATTTGATACATAGAAGTACATAGAGTATGTTTAATTTTGTAAGTATGGATGTACATATATCTCATCTCAAAACAATGTTTACAAAATTTGGATATGCCATCTCAAGAACATCTCAAAATCATGGCTAGAATGTAGTAGGTCTTCACACCACCTGATATCAAAAAGGTACAAGCAATATCAATGAAATCATCAAAACATACATATTTTAATTTATATAAAACTATCTATATATATAGAACTCAAGTACTTACATTTAAAAGTATTCAACACATGTTTGTAGGTTGAATCCAGGCATCGTCTCCTTTTTGTTTCAAAGTATGAGATCAATAAAATGATGGCTTTATGATACAAAAAATGACAATAAATCAATTTTAACTATTAATGTCCAAGAAATATCAATATGTAATCAAAACATGTATTTAAATATAATTTAACTAATAATTGCCTGTTTTTACCAAGTATTCCATGTTGTCTAGGTTGAATCTGCATGGACTAGATCCTTTTTGTGATTATTCCTTAAGGATGTATAAAAGGACAATTTAAATCAATTTCAACTAATAACACACTTGACCAATGTCGAAACATGTATTTAATGTATTTAAAAGGACAAAATAAAACTAAAACTATATTTACCTGTATTTACTTATTCCATTGTACCATCTGCATCCTCTCTTTTTTGCAATGCATCTATGATTGCCTCATGCTCTTCCATAGAAATTGACCATAGAAATTTTTTTGAAGGTCTCCATGATACATCGCTTCTCTAGTTTTATATTTGTTGCCACCACCAAATGTGAATAATGCATAATCTTTTATGTGTTCTATAGTCTTCAATCTAGTAGACCATTCTTTCTTCTCAAGTATTTTCATAGCCAAGTGCCAACAACCACCACGATCCTATTGGAAAACATGTTCAAAAACCATCATCAAATAAGTTCTCAAAATTTTCTTAAGGGGATCAAAGACTTGTTCTAAAAAATTGCTTAAGGGGATCTAAAACTTGTTATCAAAATTTTATTAAGGAGATGTCTTAAGGGGATCACCGTACCTGTTGGATAATGAAATCATTCATCATCTTCTCGAGGTGTTATCCACTTATGTTTAGTTTCCACACAACGAGCCAACCAATATTCTATTTGATCTTCATTCCCCTCAGGTGCAATAACAGCATACGCATGTCCTGCCAACAAAATTTGATTTAATAAATTGTGCATATCCATATAAATAATTTAGTAATACAAAATAACTTAATAAATAAAATGAAATAAATTCAATTAAAATTACCTTCTTGTACAAGGTCTGAAACACGGTCATAATCTTCAAAAGCAAACAATTGATCATTTTCTTGAATAGTTCTTTCATATTGATTATGTGCTTCTACAGGTGTCAACGATCTTTGCTCCCACTATTCAACCCATTCTATATTTCCGCAAGCTTCCCAATCTCCTGAAATATAAAACTAGCAAAAATATGCAAGCTCCCTTGTCCAAACAGTCCATGTGCTTGCTATTGCACTCCTAAATGAATGCCATTTAGTAGATCCACTAATTATCTCACAATCAACTCTAGATACAATGTTCTCTTCTTCCACCAACCAAAAGGATCGATGAACTGTAGAGTAATCACTTGAACCAGGTGCAAATAATCCTCTATTACACCAATCACAATCTCACGTGCATCTTTAAATTTTACTGAATCCTCAAATTTTAATTGTTGCCTAGCAAGAATTCTTTTGACACATGCACTAGCTCCATCATGTTCTCCTTTACCATACCTAGCTTCAAAAAAACTCCATATATGCTGGACATTAAGTTCCTTGTGAACCCTACTTAACCAATAGAACATTCTAGCATTTTTGAACTGCTCCGTACAATTATCTGACCATATGAGGTGTTCTTTCATATGGATTCCTCTTTCTCTTAAATTTATATAAAATATACTAAAACAATATTGAACAAACTCTGATGAGTGTAACCGATTGTCACTCAAATAAAAATGATACTCCCTCAAAAAATTTTCTATCATCCTTAATGCTATCATCTGCATGTCTATAAACAATATGGACAAACATAGCTACTTGCACTAAATTATAATATTGAGATTGAATTTCATCTTGCGGAGCGAGAGTATAATTTCTACAAAATCAACCACTAAAAGTATAGTACCAATTGAAATGTGTTTCTACATGCACGAAATTGGCCATCAAGCCATCGAGCATGTTCAGAGTGCATGACATATTTTGGTACAATTTTATTCTTAAATTCACTCATAAATGCATGCACACCAACTTTTTCAGAACTAAATCACAATGCTTTCCTATTTTTCCATCTTTTAAAGAACAGTGAACATTCCTAAATCTTTTGACATCTACTAATTGTTGTCCAAAATCATGATCAACACTTTCATGCAAACAAATTCTTAAAAATGAAAGATTTCTATAGTTAATGCATTGTCCAGAAATACAAGAACTTAAATAAAATAATTTATCATTAGACTTTTCACAAAACAAACCTGAAATAAACTCTCTTATTGCTTTAGGTGGCATATCAATATCACAATCCTGTATAATCATGTTAGTATGCAAGGTACAACGTATATATCAAAAAACATCATAAAAATAATGAAATTGAACATGTATTTTACAATAGATATTCGTTGCTTATTAATTTTTACATGCGAGGGTTTACATTTTTCAAAAGACCTTTGACTTATTTTAATATTACCAGGTAACACTGAATCGCTACAAAATTTCTATAAAATTCAGTTTGTGTTGTATCTAATAGGTGTTTTGGGTGAGGATCGCAAACTTTGGACCCCACCCTTAATTTTAAAACATCTCTAGCATTAGATGAAACCCTAGTATTATCATGCCAATATTTTTGATCAAAGATTTAATTTCAACATTCAATTTTATATCAGACCTCGGTAGTCATCCACTGAAACTCCAACATTGATTGATAGGATCATTTTCTATACTTTCTCTTCTTTTTTCCACTCTTAGTAATGTTTTAGGATGTATTTTTAAAAATTCACTAATATTGGTTACCATTCTTTTATTCAAAGTTGCTTTATTAACTATAGCAGTAGTTATAGCTCTTCTTGCTACGTTTTTATCTTTAGATCGACTATATTTCCCAATAGATTGAATGGCACTAGCAACATTAGACATAACATGTTTTAATGATTGATCTTTTCTTTTTGGTTTAACATAAAAGCCTAACCTTTTCATTACTTTCCTCATTTTTTGCATTCTCATCAATTGCATCATTAGTTAACATGGAAATGCAATTTTTTACGATAAAATAATTTGGTGTATATTCTATTCGCATGTGTTCTGATTTTCCTCCAAGAAATTTGACCAGGAAGATTATAAAAAATAGCCCTTCCAATTTAAAAAAAAAAGTATTTTCATTAAATTCAACATCACATTGTAGATTTTCATCTTCATTTTCATTTACATTTTCATCTTCTTTTTCATCAACAAAACGGTTTTCATATTCATTTTCATTTTCATTTTCATCTTCATTGTTATCAAAAAAATGATTTTTATTTTTATTTTCATTTCCATTTTCTTTTTCATTTTCATCAAAAATACAGGTTTTTTTTTCATTTTCAAGAAAATGATCATTTTGATTTTCATTTGCAACAAAATATTTTTCATTTTTGTTTTCAACAAATTCTCTAAAATTTTCATCTCTCTGAATATAGTCAATGCAAACATCATTAAGTCCAACATCTTGTAAAACTTCTACATATAAACTTACCATTTCACTAATATGTGGATTTGAAGACGTACCTAGATTTGTGCATATTGAAACATTCTCCACAACATTCAAAGAGGGATTTGAAGACATAGTAGGATTTGTTTGTATAATGATATTCTTCTCTAAATTGACTCCTTGCAAATTAGCTTCATCTACAACCATGGTATCCTCAACATTTTCATCTTCAATAGTTGTTGAATAGGTTGCTCCACCATTATTCATTGATTTCATTCTCATTATTCTTTCTCTTTGTCTTTGTCTCTCTTTTTCTCTATTTGCTTCAAATTCTTGAGGAGTCAATGTCTTCCTTCTCTTATTACGAGCTTTATCTCCCATAATTATAAAATTCTCAAACACAAATGAATATTAATAGTGAAATAATTCAAAATATTCAATCCAAATTGGAAGGTGAATACCTATTAGGACAAGATTCTTCCTCTTGTGTTCCTCAAAACAAGTAGAAAACTACCACAATTCCACTTTAAAAATTGTTTTCTTCATGCCTCCTTTGAAAAATTCAATCCATATTGCAAATTGAAAACCTTTTGTTCCTCCAAACAAGCACAAAAATTACACAATTCCACTTCAAAAATGGTGTAGATGATGCCCCGTTTGATAAAATCAACTAAATATCAAGTTCACCACCTGTAAATACAATAGCTTATGAAAAATAATTTACTTTTACTGCTCTCGACCGTACATGTGAAGTTGCAAACTTCACAATAATTTTTTGCAATATATTTAAATAAAATAAACGGGATCCTGCTTACTATAAACGGGATCCCGCTTATAAAAACTAGGATCCCATCTATAAGAAGCGAGATACCATTCTATAATCAAAATCTTGTTCTTCGACATTGAATGTCGAGGTCGTTTATGAAATGCGATCCCATTTATACAATGGTCTGAATATTGTAGAGTAGGAAATGGGATCCCGTTTATTAATGAACAGGATCCCGTTTTATAGTTGGGATCCCGTTTTTTAAAATTTGATTTTTTTTTGCTTTGTGGTCGGGTTTTTGCCTAGGTTTTTGGTTCAGGAAAAGCATTGGAAGTCTGAACCTAGGCCTTCAACCTAGTTTGACCTATAAGTTTAAGGTTCTAACAATGTCAAATAAAAATACCGACTTTGGACATATGGCTAACGACCTTTTTTGTAGAATTTTTTGACGAAATTAAAACCCATTTTAGATGAAACAATGTAGATTCTAAATATGTAATTTGTTTTGCAAATTTTTTTTTCAAATTTTCAATTAATTTCTAATAAAATTGGTCCATAAACTTTAAATATAGGGTTTTTTACTATTTTAATAACTTTTGATCAACATAACATTTTGACAAACAGATTGCACAAGAACAAAATTCAGACAATTATTTTATATTTAAAAAAAAATCAAAAAATGATAAGTTTAGGTCATCTTATGCATGTCATACATGATGGTTTTTCAAAACGACAAATCTTCCTAATAAAAATTTAACAAAAAAAATATTCAACAAAAAATTACAAAAAAATATCAAGAACAAGCTTCAGTGAGTCATAAAACTTTTCCCAAAAGGATTTAGAAGAATACGATAATTTAAGTCAAAATATGGATGTCGTACACGTGCATGGTATGGTAAAAAAAATGACTTTTAAACAGTGGTTTTTAGAAATGCCTATTAAAACCCAATTTGTACAATCTGGGTATTGAAATAAATTACATCTTTGGAAACTAGACTCCGAGCACTACATTTTATGATTAGTGACTTTTTTAATGATTTCATTTCTAAGTGCTTCAAATTTTAAGGTCAAATGTGTGAAATTCTTAAAATTAGGAAAAACACTTCCACTTTTTGGCCAAAAAGTGGACTCAACTTCTTCCAGACACCATTAACTTGGTCAAAACTTTATGAAATTCAATTTTTCTTTTTTTAATCCTATAGTATGCAAAGCATAGAATGTGATGCATGTTTTGGATTCAAAAAATGTGATACCGTTTGAAAGCTATAGATGTTTTTCAACCAGCCTATCAATTAGGACTTTAGTCATAATTCAAACATAAAATGAATAATAATTACTTATTAAATTCAAAGTAAGGAACAATTTATATTGGTGGAAAGTTGAGAATCTCCTTTAAAAACCCTTTTTGTTTCATCAATTTAGGGTAAAAAAATGTCGTCAGCCACATACCCATCATATTGCCACTTTTTGGCCCATCATGATCCTGCACATACCCACACATTTTTGAAATAATATAGATAAATTATTCAAATTTTTACGTCAAGTTGTCTAACTCTGATTTTTTCTGAATTTTTTCTCACTTAAGGCCCTGTTTTTTCCATGTTGATCTTGCACACACCCTACTATGGGATGATAGGATAGCAGTCAGTGTCAGTGAAGTGATACTCACTTAATATATCCTTCAATGGTTGAAATTGATCACTGTGATGTCCAACAATTTGATGATATTTACAATATGGTACATTTGAATCTAAATTAAGTGTTTAGGATACTATGACTCTCTTGCTCAATTAGGG
Organism: Sequoia sempervirens; assembly: GCA_007258455.2. Lineage (NCBI taxonomy): Eukaryota > Viridiplantae > Streptophyta > Pinopsida > Cupressales > Cupressaceae > Sequoia > Sequoia sempervirens. The sequence goes on along the minus strand of VDFB02269158.1, from coordinate 74,889 downwards.
TTATTCACCTAAAGGAGAGAGGTAGATCCTACACAAAATCTAGGTGGTTCACTCAAAAGAATGCAAGTATGATGGAAATATGTCTAAATGCAATGATCTAAAAGAAAAAAGATAATAAAATTGATTGTTTGTTTATGCAAAACCTAAGAAATATGAAGTGTTTTAAAACACTATGATATGCAGAAATGAACTGGAAACATGCACAAATGAAAACATAAGTTAATGAGATTGAATGGAGTGCACCTGAAGATAGAATGTTGATGCTAGAAGGTTCTAGAATGTTTCATAAAACACTAATGATGGCCACTAGGACTCATTTTCCATAGATTGTGAATCACTCTGGACAGGTTCTGGGAAATTCTGCTAAAATAGTTTTTGGAATGTCGGGAACAGAAATCCTCAAAAATCACTTTTTTCGGCTTAGTAGTTGACTTGAAGTTAGGATCTAGGACTATTGCACATGAATAATAAATTTAACCATGATTAACATTCTTAGATAAACATAACAAAATTAAAGTGAAAAGATTGACATAAGGGAGAAAAGAGAGACAAGACAACACAAGTTGATAACAGATTTTTCCAAGATGGCTACATCTCTGAGTCCTCTCCAGTAGAGTGATTGATCCTTCATTATGCTCCAAAAAAAATTACAAGGCTCCAACTATTATGATGCAGGAGCATCCAGTGGTGTAAGGGCAATCTTGCATCACCCAAAAATAGTTAAATTTCAAGTTTCTCGGTTTTTAGATATTTTTATATTTTTGGATACCCTTTTCGTCATAATGAAATTTCTAATTTATGGTTTTTCATTTTGGTTCCTGGGTTGAAAGATATTGTAGTTTTAGTTTCCCAGATTTACACCCGAAAATCTTTCGAGTGGGATTTGAGGCACTTAGAGCTTCCGAAATGGCCCCGAAACTTTCTGAAATTGGCGTAGAAAATTTCAAGAGCGTTGTTGACTTTGAGACCTTTCCAACGGCTCGAACGGTTCGTGAATCAGAGTCCTGGATCAAAAGTTATGACCCCGCGAAGTTGGCGCACTTTCTAGAAGATACCATTGCAAATGCTCTTTTGAAATTTGAACTTCATGTTGTAAATATTTGGCGCCAAACCGCCTAAACTCAAATTGAATGTTGTTTTGACTCCAAACAAATGATGAGCTCTATTTATGGGCAGGTTTTCTAATTTTTGGGTAACTTTTTGGGGACAAACTCGCATATTGCGAAAGGGTTATTCTGTAGCTTTCTGTAGCTTGCATGTGTTGTAGAACTTGGGGATTTGAGATCCTCTGCATGTAAGAAGTTACATTTTTTGAATAATAAAATTATTCTCTAGTTTGTGGGTTATTTTCTGTGTATCGGGTTTGCGCCCTCATCAAGTGGTATCAGAGCAGGTTTTCTTGAGCGTGTGGACAGATCGTCGATCGTGAGGTAGTTCACACCAGGACCATGGTTGTGGGTCAAGGTCAAGAAAGATGCCTCCAAGAGTGGTGCCTGGTAGGCTGGTGGTGTCAGAGGTGGTCGAGGTGGCAAAAATGCTGGTGGAAGAGATGCATTGGCAGCCCTCCAGAGACAGGTTGATGCATTACAAGAGCAGTTGAGAAGAGGGTTAAACCCGAGGGAGGAAAGTGAGGATGAAGGAGAGGAAGAAGGTTCAGATGTAGAAGAGGAAGAAGAAGTAATTGATCAAGACCAAATACAGCTAATAAGGGCCATTTCGAAGATCGGGAAAAGACCCAGAGCAGAAGTCCCCAGTTATTCCGGAAGTCTGAACCCAGAAGAGTTGATCGACTGGATCAATGAGTTAGAAGAATATTTTGAATATGAGGAAATAGAGGACCCAGATCGGGTTAAGTTAGCAAAAATGAAGCTGAAGGGCCATGCCAGTATTTGGTGGAAAGAGGTCCAGTTGGAAAGAAATCGAAGAGGAAAAGTCAAGATCACCAGATGGGATCGCATGGTAAAGAAGCTGAAGAAGCAGTTCATACCAATGGACTACGAGTTAGATCTGTTGAAGAAATTGCAAGGGTTGAAGCAAGGAAGTAGATCTGTAAAAGAATATACTAAAGATTTTCACAGGATAATCATCACAACGGGTCATACAGAGGCCAATAAGGAGAAGGTAGCCTAATATCTTAATGGGTTATGATCGAGCATTCAGGAGGAGTTAAGCCTAGTCAGAATGACCACCATTGAGGACGTGTATCAATTTGCTCTGAAGGTGGAAGAGAAGTTGAACAAAAGATTTGATGGCAAGCTAAAATGACGAGGAGGTCAAAGCGGAAGGGGCAGTGGAAGACCTTCAGGAAGCCGAAATGATGATGAAAAGAAAAGTGAGGATGTGGGTACCAGCTGAAGCCAAAGGAATGACAACTTCTACCGCCCTCATGATCAAAACAATGGTGATCAAAGAGGTAGAGGATGAAGGAGATATGGACAAGGATCTAGAAGAGGTGGTTTGAAAGGAACGTGTTTCCAATGTGGTGAAGAAGGGCATCGAGCCTATGAATGTCCACAACACCAAGGAAGGGTGGACAAAAGGCCAGAAGGTCATGGAAGGGTTGCGCACGCAGATGAGGAGGCCCAATCTAAACATTTAGATGATGCTGAAAGGGGAGAAGCCCTAGTGATTAGGAAAGCCCTAGTGACTGAGGAAAAGGAACCAGAACAGAGGAAGAATTTGTTTCGCACAAGGTGCAAGTGTGAAGGAAAATGCTGTGAGGTCATTATTGATGGTGGGAGCACCGATCATCTGGTGTCAGAGGAGATGGTCACAAAGTTGAAGCTGAAGAGGGAAAAGCACCCGCGTCCGTATCGGATTTCCTGGTTACAGAAAGACCACAAAGTTTTGGTCAATGAGCAGTGCCTAGTAAAGTTCAAGTTCAGGAGCTACCATGATGAGGTACTCTATGATATCATCCACATGGATGCCTGTCACATGTTGTTGAGGAGGTCGTGGCAGTTCGATAGGCGAGCTATACATGATGGCCATGCAAACACTTATTCCCTGACAAAGGATGGGGTTCATCACAAGTTGAAACCCCTGAAGGAGACTGAGTAAAAGATATGCAGTAGTGCTAGAATTTGTTATGTAGATGGAAGAAAATTTCTAGAAGGTATGAAGCATGAGCATGTGTGTTATGCATTGATTCCTAGAGTGAGTAAAGAGGATAGTGAGAAGGTTCCAGAAGAAGTTTATGGGATGTTGGATGAGTTTCAGGATATTGTTTCTGATAATGTACCTGAGGGTTTACCACCAATAAGGCAAATCAGTCATCAGATTGACTTGATTCCTGGAGCCAGTTTGCCAAATAAGGCAGCTCATAGAATGACTCCAACAGAAAATGAGGAGTTGAACAAACAAGTTCAAGAGTTGTTGAGAAAGGGTTTGATACGAGAGTTTGAGCCCGTAGTACTTGACTAGCACCAAAGAAGGATGGGGAGTGGAGGATGTACATGCATTCCCAGAGCCATAAACAAGATAACAATCAAGTCGATTTCCCCTAAGGATGGATGACCTGATGGACTATTTGAGTGGAGCTCAGACTTCACAAAGATTGATCTCAAGAGTGGATATCACCGTGATCGATTCAAGAGGGAGATGAATGGAAGACTGCTTCAAGACCAAAGAGGGCATGTACGAGTTATTAGTCATGCCTTTTGGGCTAACCAATCACCGAGCACATTCATGCGGCTCATGAACGAGGTACTAAAAGAATTTCTAGGAAGCTTTGTTATTGTGTATTTAGATGATATTTTGATTTTCAGTAAGACGTTGGATGAGCATCCGATGCATATTCGGAGAGCCTTTGAGAAGTTAAGAGAAGAGAAACTGTTGATTAATCTAAAGAAGTGCAGTTTTGTGAAGAGGGAGTTAGTGTACCTGGGGTTTGTTGTCTCAGTAGAAGGTCTCAAGATGGACCCAGAGAAGGTGAAGGCTATTCGAATGGCCTACCCTCAAGAACCGGCACGAGGTGAGACCTTCCATGGTTTGGCTAGTTTTTTATAGAAAGTTCATTAGAAACTTCAGTAGTATTTGTGGACCCTTGACTGAAACAATGAGAGGGGATAGAAAAGAATTCAAGTGGAGCACTGGAGTAGCAAAAAGTTTTGAACTGTTGAAGCAGAAGGTGACAGAGCAACCTATTCTATCTCTCCCAGATTTCAACAAGGTGTTTCAGGTGGATTGTGATACTAGTGGTTGTGCCATTGGAGCAGTGTTGAGCCAAGAAGGTAAGCCCATTGCCTATTTCAGTGAAAAGTTAAATGATGCCAAGATAAAGTATTCTGTATATGATCAAGAATTTTATGCAATAGTTCAAGCATTAAAGAAATGGAGACATTATTTGTTGCCAAAGGAATTTGTTCTATATATTGATCATCGCCTTGCGTTATTACAAATAGTCGTGAAAATTAAATCGAGGCATATGTCGAGTAGAGTTTCGGCAGAAGTTATACCCTTTATTTTGAAACAGGAGCGGAAGTCAAATAGGGCTGCAGATGCCTTAAGTTAGAGGCATACATTGTCGCATTAAAGATGCGATTGAAGTGGTTGTCTAATGAACTCAAGACGATGCGTAAGATCCCGATTTTGCAAGAGGCTTGAAAGCTTGCAAGGAACCTGTTACGTTGACAGACAAGGTGGCTAGATTTCATAATCCGTGATGGCATGTTATTTAAGGGAAGTCAATTGTGTATCCCGAGGAGTTCCATGAGGGAAAACCTCGATAAAGGAGAAGCATAGTGTGGAGGAATGGCAAGACATTTTGGTCGGATAAGACCATTGCCATTATCGCTGAGCATTATTATTGGCCTCAGTTATCACAAGATGTGAAGAAGTTTGTGCAGAGTTGTAGGGTGTGTCAGATGGCTAAAGGAGTGAGCCAGAATACAGGCTTGTATCAGCCTTTACCTGTACCAGAGAGACCATGGGAGGATATAATTATGGACTTTGTTCTTGGTTTTCCAAGGACCTAAAGAGGAATGATTTAGTATTTGTGGAAGACAAGCGTTTTCAAGATGGCACATTTCCTCATTCCATGTCTAAGACCCATGATGCAGTCCACATTGTTGACTTGTTCCCCAAAGAGGTGGTGAGGCTACATGGTTTGCCAAAGAGTATTGTTTAAGATCATGACACCAAATTTGTTTGGTACTTTTGGAGGACCTTGTTGAAGAAGCTGAAGATAGAGTTGAAGTTCAGTTCTGCACACCATCCACAAATAGATGGGCAGACAGAGGTTGTTAACAGGAGTCTAGGTAACCTACTGAGATGTTTGGTAGGAGATAAACTCAAGGGATGGGACTTGATCTTACCCGTGCGCATTTTCTTACAACAATTTCACAATGTATACTGTAGATCACCATTCTAGATTGTGTATGGATGTAGCCCTTAATAGCTCCTGCACTGAGGAAGATGGACCAGAGAAGAAAATAAGTGTTGAAGCCAAGATTTTGCAGAACACATCAAGGATATACATGAGAAGGTAAGAGAACATATTAACAAGATGAATATGCAGTATAAGGCTAAGGCAGATTAGAAAAGGAGGTATAAGGAGTTTCAGATTGGTGATGAAGTGATGGTACACTTGAGGAAAGAAAGGTTTCTAGTGGGAACATATAACAAATTGAAGATGAAGAAGTTCGGTCCCTGTAAGATTTTGCAGAAGCATGATTCAGGGAATGCATATGAGGTAGAGTTTCCTGATGGAATCAACATTTCCCCTGTGTTCAACATTTCAGATTTGACAGAGTATCATGAAGATGGCGCAGAGGAAGTACCAATGATGGATAAGTGTAGGATTCCAGCACCTACTTCAGAAAAAGGAGGAGATTGAAGCAATCTTGGATAGTCATGTGGGAAGGAGTACCGGAAACAGGCAGTATGAAGAATATCTGGTGAAATGGAGAGGAAGGCCTGTTGAAGATTCATCCTGGCTATCTAAGGAAGCGGTTGACCAGTTGGGTTTTCCTCAACCATCTGAGACGTGACGGGGTCACTTCTAAAATTACCCTGGGTGTCTGATGCAGGAGCATCCAGTGGTGTAAGGGCAATCTTGCATCACCCAAAAATAGTTAAATTTCAAGTTTCTTAGTTTTTAGATGTTTTTATATTTTTGGATACCCTTTTCATCATAATGAAATTTCCAATTTATGGTTTTTCATTTTGGTTCCTGGGTTGAAAGATATTGCAGTTTTAGTTTCCCATATTTGCACCCAAAATCTTCCGAAAGGGATTTGAGGCACTTAGAGCTTCCAGAATGGCCCAAAACTTGCCAAAATCGGCATAGCAAATTTCAAGCGCTCTTGACTTCGAAACCTTTCCAACGGTTCGAACGTTCGCGAATCTGAGTCCTCGATCAAAAGTTAACCCGCCGGGTTGGCGACTTTCTAGAAGATACCATTGCAAATGCTCTTTTGAAATTTGAACTTCATGTTGTAAATTTTCGCGCCAAACTGCCTAAACTCAAATTGAATGTTGTTTTGGCTCCAAACAAATGAGGAGCTCTATTTATGGGCGGGTTTTCTAATTTTTGGGTAACTTTTTGGGGACAAACTCGCATATTGCGAAAGGGTTATTTTGTAGCTTTCTGTAGCTTGCATGTGTTGTAGAACTTGGGGATTTGAGATCCTCTACATGTAAGAAGTTCCATTTTCTAAATAATAAAATTATTCTCTAGTTTGTGGGTTATTTTCTGTGTCTCGGGTTTGCGCCCTCATCATATTATAAGTCTCCTCACAGCTCCCAAATGATAATGAATTACAAAGTCCTCCCTCACAAGTACAACAAGCTTGACTTCAAGCTCCAAATGTACAAAGAAGATAATTCACCATCAAGTCCTAACTCTCATTTCTCAGAAACTCTCTCTCACCATTCTCCACTCCCTAGAATAATTCTCACAAACCATAAACTAAATTCTGAATGCATACACTTGCACTCTCCTTCACATCCCCTGATTGATAAATCAAAGCCTATAACTCTCCTTTTATACATAATTTTCCTATATGGGGTTAAACCACCATATTTAATAAAATAACCCCCTTAAGAAAAATTTCCCTTATTATCGTCCATTCAGGTTCCATATTGTTTATTTGTTTTTGTCTTTTCTTGTAGGAAAGCCATTTAGAGGTTGATTAGTTTTAATATAGTTTTAAAAACTATAATAAAACGAAATTGTCTCCTGTATATTCATGACCCTCATAATTTTGGGCTATAAAAATCATAAGGGATTAAATTTGTTTTACATTTGTAGGTTAACTTTAATTTTATTTTTAGAATAACTTTTATGACAATCTTTTTTGATATTTAAAGCCCTTAAAAATCTTATTTAAATCCCTTAAAATATTTTAAAATCCTCTAAAAATATTTTAAGATCCTTAAAAATCTTTAAGAATCTTTAAAAATCTTTATAAATCCCCTTAAAAATCTCGTAGTATGGGCTTTTAAAACATAAAAGGTTAAATAATTTAAATATAAGGGAATTCAACTTTTAAATTCTATTTTAAATAGTCATGTCATCATTTTTTCCACATCATCATTCTTGCCACATCATCATTCCTGCCACATCATCATGGTCAACCCTCAACTTTGATTGACCATAGCTTTCACGTACAGACTCATATTTGGTCTGTTCAAAATGCGTCGAAAATCTCTTGACAAGATCTTTGACATGGTGATGAAATCTAGAGCATATGGAACACTTCATTTTTTTATGACAAGTATCCACCTAGATCAGTCCTCCCCACTGGAGAGCTTTTGGACATCCAAAAGTTACATTTATTTAGAATTTAAGTGAGGTCATGGACTCCCCACTTGTCTTGTGTCACTAGTTCATTTGAACACCTGGCTCATCACCATAATGAAGAGTACAATTATGTTGTTAAACATATGCATCATTCCATCACTTCCATAAGCATCTACATCGATTTTTATAGCCATTAACCGATAACCACTAACTAATATCAAGCTAAATAACAATGTAGATACAAAAGTGAATGAAGCAACAACATGTCTATCTTTCACAACAAGAACATTTTTACCCAAGGGAACATTAATTCTTTCATTTATTGCTTCCTCATGTTGTGTAGTCGGTGTATACTACAACATCTGATTAGCCTTGATTACCTCAAGTTCATGTCTAGAATCACCTACATAAGAGATAGGTATTTACTTGCATTAATCACCCTTTTCAACTGCCCTGTGTTTGCAAAATATCTATCAGTCTTGATCCTATGTGAATGTAAAATATACCTAATACCATATTTAAACAAGTGATAATGATTAAATTCCTTGTACAAAATAGCCTTCTAATCATACAAATATGGGCTGCCCAACACTATCCCACATACATCTAGTGGAACCACATCAAACTGCACCTCATCAACATACTTGTGATTGTGAACCTTAAAAAACATTGCCTTGTTACTTGCAATTCAATATTTTCACAAATCCAACCTAGTGGATAATGTTTTTGATGTAGTGTAGTTTTCAATCCCAAGTTCCTTACAACATCTTCAGAAATTAAGTTAACTTGAGATCCACTGTCTATGAGATCCACTTTGAATGAGAATCAGCCTCATCTCACCAAAGAATATGAAAAATTCCAGCATTAGATTAAGTGTGAAGAGGGTATGGGGCACAATTCTCTACATGTCTCTAATTATTTATTCTTCCATACTGAGGGGTGCAAAACTCCTAACGAGGTTTGGGAAAATCTCAAGGATCTCTTCGGTTCTATCAACGATGTCTGAGCTTTACAATTGGAGGAAAAAATTTCTTCACTCACCATTGATGAATTTCATTCCATCAAAGACTACCTGGTAAGGTTCAAGTCTTTAAGGACGCATCTTTCTGGGTGTGGCAAAGATAAATCTAATAAAGAATGTATATTCATGATCCTATCTAAGTTAAGAGGTTCCTTTTCCTTCTTTTCTATCTCTTTCTATTCCACCATGCATGGTCTTGGTGATAGTTTTGTAACTCCTTCATTTGAAACATTTTGTGAATGGCTGACTTGAGAGAAATCAAAGCTCAACTAGGCTAATACATCCACAAAATCTCATGCATTGGTGGCTACACCATCCAAAGGAAAGGGCAAGCACAAAGGAAAATCAAAGGCAGGAGCTTCTTCTAAATCATCATCACAACACAAGGAAGAAAATCCAAAGAGGGAGAGGCCCAAGTACAACTTTTGTAATGGGCTTGGTCACATTGAAGATACATGTTTCAAGAGGGAGATACATGAGCTAAGGAAAATACTCAGAGATCATAACATCACTCTCCCTCCCACAACTATCAAATCATCTCACACCCCCTCTCATGAAGAGTCATCTTTAGGTGTTGCAGGAATTTCCACTATTGACAATCTTGGTAAAGGGAATGCTTTGATAACTACTCTAGTTGATAGAAGAGAAGGATGGGTGCTAGAATCAGGTGCTTCAAGGAATGCTACTTCTTCTCAACAACATATTATGTGGGATACTCTGAGGCCTTCTGCCTTTGAAAAAATGTTTACTGTACTTGAATATATTGTCTATGTTGTTTGTATCTATGATGTTGCCTTGGATGGGAAGCGAATGGAGAATGTTGTTTATATCCCTCAAATTGCTCACAACTTGGTGTATGTCTATCAATTTTCTTAGGAGGGTTTGTCTATTGAGTTTTCTTCAGAACTTGCAATCATCAGGGATCAGTTTGACACCCTTGTTGCCTATGGACAAGAAGATCATCACTCCAAGGTATACAATTTTACCAAGTTTTGCGACCGTGCTCAACCTACTCCTGACTCTTCTTACTCTAGAGTAGGAAGAACCTCATCACCTCCCCCTTGCCAGGGTTGTGGTGGCTGGTTGGACTTGACACTTCTATCGGCACCATCTTCTTCCTTAGACACCTCTTAGTTCAGATTTGCTTTAGCAGGGATGGATTCATTCACTTCTTCAAACTTGTGGTACATGGACAGGTTATCTTTAGGTGTATCCCACTTTTCTTCTCAATTCATCACTGATCTTGAAGACATTCTAGAAGGAACTACTCTCCTTTATGGGGGGCCTATCTAGTGCACACACCTTTTTGATCTCTTTGTATATATGTGATGGTTGTAGTCCTTGGGGGGATGATGTTGAGTCCTCCAAATAGCACTCTTCCATCTTTTTTTCTTTTATATCTCCTTTTTGGATAGGGGTTCTTTTCCCACTGGGTTTTCCCCTTTTCTCTATTTGTGGGAGATTTTTTGCATTTTCATTTTGTACATGGGTACCTAACATGACCTCATAGCCAAGACCCATCCTCATTGCATAATCATTGCATTTTTCCTCCCTAAGTTGAACTTATGGGGGGGTGTTAGTGTAATTAAATTAATTATTACACTAGCATAAGTTAACTTAGGTCATGAATTAATTTAGTCCTAGGTTACATTTTAATAAATCATTAAATAATGGGGTAATGTCCCCTTCCATGTTTTTAGGGATAAGATTCCTTCTAGATGGTGAGTTTCCCTCCTATATGTTATCTCTATCTAGTTAGTTATGGTTCATGTTGTCACATTTTGTTAGATCATTACACTTGGCAACATCTCATGCATCTTAGGTTTTAACTTTTTCCTATATAATCCGGCATTTTGTGCATTTGTAACATATCATAACATGTCAATATAGAATCACTATTCAACATTCCATTGTTGCAATACTTTATTTGTGGTTGATTATCTTTCTTGGCAAAGGTCCTTAATTGAAGTCTACAACTTCAAGGATTGTGCATCTATAATCTCAACACTGTGCCTAATAGACCATTTATTTTGTACATCACTACTTCTGCCCATCCTCTTGTAGCATTGTTGGATCAACATGAAAATCATGGTAAAGAGCATCCTATTTATTACATAAGTTAAACTTTAATTTATTATGAAACTCGATATTCACTAATAAAAAAAAATTGTTTGGCTCTTGTATTCGCTACTAGTAAGTTGTGACATTATTTACTAAATGTTGAAATACAAGTCATCACAAAAAATTATCCTCTTAAACATCTTTTCAAAAAAATAGATCTTTCAGGACACTTAGCTTAGTGGGTGATATTGTTAATTGAGTTTGACCTTAAATTTGTTTCACAAAAATAAAATGAACCGTAGTTTTTTGGCTCTTAGGACTTCTCTAACTCTTCTAGGGTTTTTCACCTAAAAGGAGAGTGTTAGGCCAAAAATGATAGCTAGTTCATTCAAATTATGTTATGTAGGATGTTTTATAAGCTAAATGAAGTTAACTAAATGCAATTAAGTGATTGAAACGAATGAAAAACTGATTGGAGAAGATTGGAAAATAGACTGGAAAACTGATGAAGCTTGAATTTAGGCTTACTAGGACTCATTTGCCACCTTGGGTGAATCAGTCCTAGATTAGAACTTTTCTGTGCATAATCTGTTTTCTGATAGTCAAGGACCTAGATCTGCATCTCACTCAAATTTTCACCTTAGGAGGGACTCATCCTCCATGCATGGTGAGTCATTCCACTTTCAAATTCTTGTAATTTCAAAGTTTTATCTTGCACCTTGACACCTACACAACAATTTTTGACAGAAACCAAACTTCGGATCTTGGAAAAATTCCTACCAAATACCTCAAAATTGTTTGTCTAATGGGGGGTTTTCCTTATCCAAACCCCTATTTGGGTAATTAAACCTTAAATTGAGAAATAAACTGCATAAACCATAGCCTTAGATGTGTTAAAGACTAGGAAAAGCTGAGATGTAACAAAAGATCCTATTTTATTCCTCTAGAATAAGACATGCAAGAATGATTTATATGATGCAAGATCTCAACCCTAGAAACCTCACAAAACATGAAAAATGGGAATGAAATGACATGCAAATGATAAAAAAACAAGATGCAAACCTTAATATGAAGATATATTAAAAATGGAAGATGGAATCAATAGGAAACCAAGTCCTTAGATGTGATTTGGTGGCTAGTTGCACCTGTTCACCCTAGATTTCTTCATGATTCGCCATAGCCATCCATCATCAATATTTTGCAATGTTGGATATTGACAAGAGAAGTGAGCTTCAAGACCTAGAAAAACCCTAGTTTGCTGCCCTAAAACTTCAACTTTTGCTAACGAAACTTGCTGCGGAAGACTTGACTTTATGAACTGCTCTTGATGAATGATATAAAGATAAGAAGAGATAATCAAAATATTTTGTGAAATGACTTGAAATAGGTATTTATAAGCAACAACACGTTATTTTCCTATTAATTAGACCTAATAGGCCAACATTCACCATAAATTAAAGTTAAATTGATAAAATTCCCACTTAAATTTGAATTTTCCCTCAAAGGGGACTCATTTGCCACCTTTGGTAAATGGGTCCCACTACTACTGTTTGAAGGTGGGTTTTCAAGGTATGATATAATTAAATGTTTTTTTTGGGTTTTATGTGATTTCTCAGGTAAAACAGGCCTCTAGATCAAAATTAATGGGTCTAAGGGGCCTATAAATGTTGTTTTGAAGGGTGAATGATGTGAACGGACTCAAAAGTGGGTCCAATTATGCATGAAATTTTCCCTTCTCTCAAGAGGATCCAATTTTCTACAACACAACAATCAAAGGCCAAGCCTTAACCAATCACTTAGTTGACACTCCTTCTCCTTTTACTTTACCTACTCATGATTCCTTGTCTGATGATCATGTCTTAACTGATGACACTCAACCATGGGAATTTGTATTTGATGGATCTAAGTGCAGAACAAGTTTTGGTGCTAGAGTGGTACTAATTCCACCTAATGGGAAACCTATTCCCTTGTCTTATCGATTAAATTTCCTATGCACAAATAATACAACTGAGTATGAGGCATTAATCATAGGTTTGTGAGATGCTTTAACAATGAACACTAAACATATCAAAATCTTTCATGATTCACAATTGGTCATCAAACAAATCAATGCTACACATGAAACTAAACATGACAAATTATCAAAATATAAGGATCTTATAATGAAACTATTAGAAAAGTTTGAATTATTCACCATTGATAACATCCCACGCAAACACAATAGAAATGCAGATGCAATGGTGAGTGCAAATTCTCTTATATCCCCACATGATCCTAACATAGATTTCACCTTTGTTATCGATCCCATCATGAAACCTTCAATTGATACTTTTCTAGATGAAATTTTGGCAATAACTCAAGATGCCTCGTGCGAATGGTATGATACTATATACAACTATTTAAATGATGGTACCATTCCTGAGTCTACCACAATGAATTCTAGAAAACTTTTATGCAAAACTAGCAACCAAATATGTGATTCTTGTAAATGCGTTGTATAGAAGATCTTTCAATGGTATCTTATTACGATGTCTTAATGATTCTAAAATCCCCATAGCACTTGAGGAAGCCCATGTTGGTGCTTGTGGTGGTGATTTTGGAGGTTGATCATTGGTGAAAAAACTTATCCATATGGGTTATTATTGGAAACATATGGAGAAATATTACTTCACTTACGTTAAAAAATCTCAAAAATGTCAAGAACATAGCCATTTGATCCATGCTCCTACTAGTGAATTTTGTGACCAAGTTCCCATTTGGCTATTTTGAGTTTGAGGATTGGATATTATTGGTAAAATTTCAGCTCCCTCTTTTGTTGGCCATACGTTTATCATAACCGCAACAGACTATTTCACGAAGTGGGTGGAAGCTATCTCTCTTTGTTCTACAACTATTGAAGCAATTTTTTGTTTCATATTGGAACACATAATTGCTCATTGTGGACTTCCTTCCACAATCGTTTCAGATAATGGAACTCCATTTAAGAACAATGAAGTTAAGAAATTTCTTGAAACATTCCATATTCAACATCATTTTTCTACACCATATTATCTGTAGTCCAATGGACAAGCTGAAAATACTAATCAGATTCTGGAACAAATCCTCTAGAAAATTGTCAACAAACATCATAAAGATTGGCATACACAATTATATTATGCACTTTGGGATTATCGAACAAGTGTTAGATCATCCATAAAAACTACACAGGTTATAACCTTGTTTACGGAGTTGACACGATCATGCCCTTGGAGTTAGAAATTCCTACATTGCGAGTTGCTTTCTAGGACCTTATTGATGATGACACTTATAAAGATCAACAATTACATCAACTTGAGATGCTCGATGAACAACGTACTAACGCTCTTGAACATCTCCAAGCTCACATCAAATAATTACAACAAAGACACAACACACAGGTCATCCCTCGATCATTTTGTAAGGGAGATTTTGTTCTTCTAAAAAATCAATGCCTTACTACTGTTGAAACTAAAGATAAAGATAAATTCACCCCAAATTGGCTACGAACTTACAAAGTTGATACCCATTATGGGTCTAGTGCTTATCTCTTAACATAGCTTGACAGAACAACCCTTAAGGAACCTATTAATGCCACACATTTGTGTCGGTATTATCTTTGAACTCTTTGAATAGTGTGATTGATAAAGCAGTGTTGTTTAAATTTATTTTATGTCGTTCTAAATAACTTTCACATTGCTTCATTCTTGACAACTAATTTTGTGTTTGTCTTTAATACTAAGGTAATTATTTTAGTTTATTTTATAATTAATTTAGGATACATACTATTCACCTTTGTGTTTTGTTAAGTTAGATCCTTATATTAGTTATAGGTGTATTTAATTTAATATATTCTCTTATAATTAACAATGTTGTATCTACAATAAAATTGAAATATTTTTTAAGATAGATCACATTAATCATGATAAATATTGTAGAAATTAATTAAATACCTTTACCATAAGTCATTTAATCAATCACATTTCATTTAACATCCACATAAAGAGACACATCATAATAACACCAAATGTGCATGTCTCTCTATATATATCAAAGTTTTCTATGCATCTCAATATCATAAACAAATTCATAAAGGTCTATGAGAGTGAGACCCATTAGGATCTGGCGCTCATGATCCAGTCCCTGGATATCATGACATGATCATGTGTGATTGTGATCGCAAACTGTCGAGTCTAAGTGCATACTCCAAACCCTATACTCGACTAACAACTACAAGCTACTCCTCTACCATCTGATACCTCTCTGCTTATGTCTGTGCTAGCTCTATATGTTGTCTCACAACCTTTGTTGAGGTCTATGATGTCTGTACTACACTCTCAACTCAATGGAGTCATCTCCTAACACTCTCATACGCTACCCGTAACCTTACAAAAGGTTTGAGCAACTTTGGATCTTCCTCCATGATCACTGGGGCATGTAGTTAGGATCCATCTCTTCCTTGTTGATGGATGTAGGAATTATCTCTGTGGAAACATAATGATAGAACTCTCACCAGTCTCTCATCACTCTTGCAAGGTACACAATGTACACAATCAGTAACACATCATAATGATATATATATATAAAAAGAAGATAATACTAAAAGACATGCATAGAATTAACCTTCATCGCCTATCTCTCTAGTCAGATGAGGAATTTCAACCTCATCCTCTTTGGGGGACATGGAAGAGGTACTAGCCTCTCTTTGACTCTAGGTGCTAATATTCGTTGTAGTTACTT
The DNA here is from genome assembly GCA_007258455.2 of Sequoia sempervirens. Classification (NCBI taxonomy): domain Eukaryota; kingdom Viridiplantae; phylum Streptophyta; class Pinopsida; order Cupressales; family Cupressaceae; genus Sequoia; species Sequoia sempervirens. Next base: position 59,308 of record VDFB02269158.1, on the reverse strand, counting down.
CCTGTGATCTAGTCCTATAAGTATGCAGGGACTCTCCATGCTCGTATCGATCCTTAATAGCTACCTCATCACCCTCACTCAAGGATGACTCCTCATAATAATCATCCTCCTCATAATCCTTCTCCTCATCATACTCTCCCCCATCCTGATCCTCATAATCTGGATTGGCATCAGACTAGTACTCCTCATTGATAACATCTGTAAAAATATTTGTTGACCTATATTGTACCTCCTCTGCTCTCTCCTCTGGCTCATATCCTTCATCTGGTGTTCATCTCACATCACCCATAGGGAAATCCATGGGGAACACAAGAGTTGGTCATGCATATGACCACCACTCCTCATGCTTGAATCTTTATTACCGACATCATCAACATCGGATGCTAGTGGTTGGTCATGATCTAAATAGTCAGAATCACTCTCATGAACATGATATATAGTCACTCAAACCATATCACCTAGACTTCAGGAACTCCACACTAACCATCTAATGAAGGGGCACGCCCTTGGTGGTTTCTGCATCTGTCCAAACTGTTGCATGACTCTTCCATAGTAGAAAGGTTGTACAACATAGTCATGCCTTCCAGGTAGAAACCTATCCATTTGCATACTTCGTAGCTATCCTATGGGATCTAGCCATTGTAGAGTGAGTAGATAAGGTCTCCATAGGATCTCATCCTCCTCTAGCCAGTCAAATCTCACCCTCCAACAGTGTAAACCCCCATACTATGACAGGCATCGCAAAGGATATCAAAATGCTCATGGATATCCTACAACTATAGAAAAAGGGAATCTAACAAGCCTAGTACATGTGATATGCTTAAGGCACAACACCTATAGAAGTGTACAATGGACCATATTGTCAATCTCTCAAAAGACAAACTGGCCATGATCATTATAAAAGTGTGCTAAAATGCAATGGCCCCAAGCATAGACTATCCTCTTCTCATACATCCCCCATATCAAGTGTACCCATCTCCATACAAGTGTGTCACTCGTCCATTTGGATTGAGAACCAAATCCATTGTGTGCATCATAATCCATCTGAGCACAAGAGCTCGTGAATACAGTAGCATAGGAAGCTCAATTTGTGCTCTAACTCACTCATCCTGTACAAGCCCACCTAAACAATATTGCATGTCTCTCTTCTTCTCCCAGAATGACCCATCCCCCTAAAAATATACCAGCTCTCCCCAAATGGGAACTCGAAGAATGTGGTGTATGTCCTTGAGAGTTATAGTCATTTCCCTAGTGGGAAGGTGAAAGGTACAAGAATCAACATCCCAATGCTCAGATAGAGCCAGAAGCATGGCATCATGGTATCTCATTGGTGGCATAAGATATGCCCAATAGATACCCACTGACTATAAATTCTCTATCTCTACTGCTAATAGCATTGGTGCATACTAGGAAAGAACCTATCAAAATCATCACAAAATGCTCCAAAATCCATCTAATGTCTTCAATTTTCACATATTTCATCAGGAAAATGTGCTAAAGTCAATCTAGTGTGCTTTTCTAATGGCCCTAGACACTATAGAACCCTTTTCGGACACTTCACAAACAAACGGGACACTTTGTGAACAAAAAGGACACTCTACAAACAAATGGGACACTTTGCACACAAAAGGGACACTTTTAAAAAAAAAGGGACACTTTGCAAAAAAGGGGGCACTTTGTGAAAAAAAAATTCCAAAACCCTAAATTAACCTATCCATGCATTAAAATCTTCAAATTATTACAAAAATCACAAGGTGAAAGTTATAGAAACAACTCACCTCATGATACAACTCACTGCATGCCACCTGCTCATGAAGATCATCCAACCACGAAGGTGTGTAATCTCATCTCCTCATAATTTTATTCTCTCACTTGTCACTCTCAAGCTACACAAAGGTAAAATGAATAGTAAGTGACACGTTATTTTCTTCTACTTCTTTTAATTCATTTTTCACCTCTTTTAACTCTTATGTATTAACCTAGTGTTATCTTATCTTAAGAGTTCATCAAGTATTTATTCCTCAAATCAACATAACAAGCGCTAGGGTAATTTTTTTTCGATGTTTTTTGTTGACTTGGAATCATGATTTTTCACTTGACATCATCATTCATCTATCGTCATGAGGCACTATACTTGAAAATTCCCTATCATATGATGTTTCTTATTCAACATGACTAGATTGCTACATTGATTCCACCTTCGTAAAGCAAGTGAAATCAAGGGGCGACATACATCTACGCTCAAATTGGATTCCTAAGAGCTAGATAAGAGGACTTTTGGATAATTAATGAGTGTGTGTTGTAGGATGTGGTTCCTAATATTATAGTTTTACAGAAAATTACACTAGGGGCTTTGTTCTCTTGCATTTTGAATAAGTATCCTTTTATGTAATTATTTCCATCATTTAGAGTCCTTTAGCTTACATATGCACATAGAGTCATATGGGTGCTAAAGTGGGGTCTAAATGCACTATAAAAATTTGACCCTCTTGAGAAAAGAGACAATTTCATGTGTAATTTGACCCACTTTTGAGTCCTGTTGCGTCATTTATCCTTTAAAACAACATTTATAGGCCCCTAAGACCCATTATTTTTTATCTAGAGGTTTGTTTTACCTGAGAAATCACTTAAAACCCAACAAACAACACAATTATTTAATACCCCGAAAACCACCTTCAAAAATAAGTTGTAGGACCAATTCGCTACCTTGGGTGAATGAGACCCCTCTGGTGGGACCCATTCGCCAAGGGTGGTGAATGTGTCCCCTTTGAGGGAAAATTCAATTTTGAGTGGGAATTTGATTAATTTAACTTAAATTTCTGGTGAATGTCACCCTCTTAGGTCTAAATAATGGGAAAATAAGGTGTTCTTGCTTATAAATACTCATTTCAAGACACTTTTCACATCTTTTAGTTATTTTTCAAGAGCAATTTCTAAACTCGAGTCTTCTACAACAAGTCTCATTAGCAAAAGTTGAAGTTTTAGGGAAATAAACTAGGGTTTTTACAGGTCTTGAAGCTCAATCTTTCTGTCAAGAATCAACATTGCAAAGGGTTTATGATGGATTCCTATGGCGAGTCATGAATACATCTAGGTTGAGGAGGTGCAACTAGCCACCAAATCACACCTAAGGACTTGGTTTCATATTGATTCCATCTTCCATTTTCAATCTATCTTCAGATTATGGTTTGCATTTTATTTGTTTGTCATTTGCATGTCATTTCATTTCTATTTTCATGTGTTGTAAGGTTTCTAGGGTTGATATATTGCACCACAAAAATCGTATTTGATCTATTATTCTAGAACAATAGAATACGGTTTTTGTCATATTTCAAGCTTTCCTAGTCATTAACACATCTAAGACTAGGGTTTTATGCATATTTTTCTCCATACAAGGTTTAATTACCCAGCTTGGGGTTTGACCAAGGAAAACCCCCCATTAGACAAACAATTTTAAGCTTTTTTTCAAGAATTTTCTGGGATCTCGAGTCAAGTTTCCATTAGAAATTTTTGTGCAGGTGTTAAGGTGCATAACAAAACTTTGAAGTTGCAGAAATTTAAAAGCAGAATGATTCACATGCATGGTGAATGAGTCCCTCCTGAGGTGTAGTTTTGAGTTAGATGCAGATCTTGATTCTTGGTTGATAGAAAACAACTTCTGTGCAGAAAAACCCAGACCTGGGACTTATTCGCCCAGGGTGGCGAATGAGTCCCATTCAGCTCAGATTCAAACATTATCAATTTTTAAGATTGTTTTCTAGTATTCTTTAGTTTCTCAGGTGCACACATTTTGAAAAACAACCTTTTGTCTAGTTTAATTTGCATTTTTGTTCATTCTTTTTAGCCTTTTGCAAACAGCATTGTGTTTTCAAACATAGTATAAATCCTATATTTTGCACTCAAATTCAATCATATAGATTACTTAATTACATTTAGTTCATTTAAACTAGCCCAAACAACATCATACATAACATAATTTGAATGAACTAGTAAGCATTTTTGGCCCTACTCTCTCCTTTTAGGCGAAAAACCCTAGAAGACACTAGAGAGTCCTAAGGTGCCAAAAATCTACGATTCACTCAAATCAGCATTAAAGGAGCTTCTTGCAGCCAAGGTTATAAAATACCAAAGGAATGAGATTGGGAACCAAGAGTTAAACCTTCGTGGTGGAATGATGCACATTATTGTGACTTTCATGAAACAAAGGATACAAAATAAATTATTGCATGCAATTGAAACATTTGGTACAAGATTTTACTGATAGAAAGGAAATATTTGTAGAAGGACCCCAAACAAATGATGATCATGGAGCAGTCAAGAATCCTTTACCAAACTACAAAAAGGGGGTATCTTCTTCATCAAACACCTAAGGAAAAAATGTGAACTATGTTTATGATTCTACCATTCTCAATATTGAGGTAGTTGAGGATCAAACTAAGGACATCAAAATCATGGGCCAAAAAGGCATTATTGGAGTAGAGAATCAAATTAATGACATCACAATTGAGCATGAGGGTATGTGTAGGATCATGATTGGTATTTGTAGGGTATGTGGTTGACGAATTTTTTTTTACCCAAAATGGATGAAACGAAAACGGTTTTTAGAGGAGATTCTTAGCTTTCTACCAATATAAATTATGCTTTAATTTGAATTGAATAAATAATTATTATTTATTTTCTATTAGAATTAAGACTAAAGTCCTTATCGATAGGCTGATTGAAAAATATCTATAACTTTCAAACAGTATCACATTTTTTGAATCCGAAACATGCGTCACATTCTATTCTTCACATAATATATGATTTAAAAAAGAAAAATTAAATTTCATGAAGTTTTGACCAAGTTAAGGTGGTCAAACATATGATTTTTTATATTTTTTTAAGTTGTGATAAAAAATTCATAATTAATTATTTACTTGGAAAAAAATTACAAAAAAATAGGCATCACATATGGACATGAGTCCTCTACTTATAAATAAAATCTTATAAAAAATATTATCATTTTATTATGGTTAGGGTAGTCAGACAGACACCTACTTCTTATTTTTTCCCTAAAATTTAAGTACTACTGCATTGAAATTTCAAATTTTCACCAAATAGATTTTATTTATTTTTAAAGAAACCTAGTAGTTTAGAAACTACATTCAATTATTTACAGATTCTATTCTTACATATTTTTGAAAAAATATAGATAACTTATTCAAATTTTTATGTCAAGTTGCCTAACAATAATTTTTCTGAATTTTTTGCCACTTAAGGGCCTATTTTTTCTATGATGATCCTGCACATACCTATGAGCAAAACATTTTTATAGCTGAAACTCATCTTCATGATATTGACAACAAATCACATCAAATCAATGACATCATACCAATAAATCTGATCACAAAATTTGTTGCAACTGATAATCAGATTAATGTCATTAAAATTAGAGAAAAATAAGATCATCAACTAGTCAATGCAACCATAAGAGGGCAGACCAAAGTAATATTGAAAGGAGCTACATCTAAGAAACCTGTTGCCCTTGCAATTGAATATAACATAGTTGAACAATTGCAAAAAATCCCACCTCAAATATCAATATTGAAACTTCTCAAAATTTCACTAACTCATAAAGAAATTCTAGAACAAGCTATAGTAGCCACCATAGTACCAAATAATCGGGAAGTTTTCCCATTCCAAGCTATGGTGGGACACTTGACCGCACCTCATTGCCTATCATTTTCTGAAAATGATGATGTATCGCTCACCCATCCACACAATGCTTCCCTTCACATTGAGGTTTTAATTCACAAACACTAGGTCAAAGGTGTTCTAATAAATGGTGGATTTGGCCTAAATATATGTACTTTAAAACTTATCTATGCACTTGGATATTTAGAAAATGCAATTGATGCTAGAATAAAAATCACTATAAAAGCCAATGATGATGAAGAGAGATCCTCCCAAGGATTAATTGTGTTACCAATTCAAGTGGGACCAGTTGTAAAAGATATAATGTGTCAAGTGTTAGACAAGGAGTTTTCATACAATATACTCTTGGGACGTCCTTGGATTCATGAGATGCAAGTAGTGTCATCAACGTATCACCAATGTTTGAAATTCCCCTTTAATGAACAAGAAATTACCATTTCAGCTGATTCCAACAATACACAATATTGGAACACACTTAAAACAGTCCAAGATACTTTTGTACCACATAACAGGGAAGCTCCAACTCCTAGTTCATCCAACAATCAAAGAAAACTAAATTCCTTGTCAAAATGGGTTGAGAAAAAGAACCAATCAAAAGATAAGGGTATTAGTGATTCTACTCCATCAAGTACTCAAATCCAATCAAATTATTTGTCAAATCAACTTGAGGAAAAGGTTTAGTCAAAGGAAAAAGGTGTTAGTGATTCTACTCCATCAAACAATGAAAGTCAACTAAATTCCTTATCAAAACAGTTTGAAAAGATCTAGTTAAAAGACAAAGGCATGGGGGAATATTCAATTGAGAAATCATTATGTCTTTCACAACTACTATCTTCTCCTAAGTCATATGGGCCACCATCAACCTCAAGAAAACAATCCTCACAACCAACCATGCTCTTTGGCGGTAAGTTTGTAAAAGAAGGCACCCTAGTGGATGAATTTGAAGACAAGGACATTTTAAACTGGTTGTACAAAGATGAAGAAGCATCACAAGCATCAACTTCAAATGTACTAACAGAGCCATATGGTAAAGGGTTTACAATCCTAGAGAAGATGGGATATGAAGGGAAGGGTCCTATTGGTAAAAGAAAAGAAGGTATCATAGAAACAATTCAGCCTACCATAACTAATGCAAAGGACAAAACAGGGCTAGGATATACATAAGAGTGAAAAGAAGAAACTAGGCAACAGATCATTGAGTGAGTCCTCCAATTGGTAGATAGCTCCAAAATGGATTCCAATGAGTATGAATGTGACTCGCTCTCTAAAGAATCTTGTCATGACAAAGAAATTGATGTGATAGAAGGGTATGCACCAACACGTATGGAGGGAAAAAGCTCGATTTCTAGACTCTTGAATTTGGATCACAACATATATTGATGACTCAAGTGATCCTGACCATGTACTTTGAACGACATAGATCCCTCAGAAGAGAGAAACATCATAGACCTCAATATTGCTTTTGAACACTTTGATGGTGTTGCCATCATGACAATTACCCCTTTTGACCTAAGCCAATCTGATCATTCCTTCCCATTGGTATAGCCCAAACTAATTTACTAGGACCAAATTGAGCTGCTTGACATCTGGTGTAGGAGCACCTTTGATGAACAATGTCCAAGCAAGATTGTTATTGAGAAAGCTCTAGGATTTGAAATTTTTTGGTCTTAATAAAGATAAATAAGGTCAATAAGACAAACTTCCTTTGTAAAGAGTCATTAGGAAAGCTTCTTAAGTATTTGTATTGAGTCTAGTATGTTAAATAAAGTCCAAAAAGACCATTTAATATGTAATGGGATATATTTTTGTATCTTAGGTGCCAAAATAGGTGAAGGTTGCAATCACAAAGTTGTAAATGGTGATTGAAAACAAAAAAATTTCAAAGTGCAACAAGTGGGAATTTGAAGGGTTATGGGATTCAAAAGGTAATTGCAGGTGTTGGGAAATTAGTAACTAGTTTGAAAATTTATTTAAGGCCTCAAAGGGCTCACGTAAGGGTGGTTGGACAATGTATTGAAGGATCCCAAAGAAATACAACTTTGTTTTTTGTGAATTTTGTGTTTCTTGAACTTTATTCACTCTATACAACCCATACAATCCTATAAATGCTTTGAATTCTTTAGAATTTTGAAGAGACATATGTCACCTTCCATTTGATACCATTTTGAGGGTTTAAATTTGAATTTGGTGGGAGATTTCATTGGTTTTCGTGAAACTACTCTGTTACAAAGAATAAGGGTTTGTTTGAAGTTTAAAACCATGAAATGATTAATTCATTGATTGTCAACCCCTGTAACTCGGTGGATTGATCTATTGAAAATAGGGCTAGATGTTTTCAACCTTTTGAAGGCTGAGGGAACAAGTTGTAATTCAATGAATGATACCCTAGGGTAGAGTTATGTTGTTTCCTATGTGAAATGAGAGTGTTTATGTTGAGTTCTAATGAAACAGTGATGGAATGGTCCATGTAATGTATTTGTGAGCATGTTTAGGGTTTTTGAATACTATTGGATGTTTTGAATTGGATTGGGAAGCCTAGGTATATGGAGATTGAATAAACCCTTGTGTTTTGTGTGTGAAAGGAGGGTTTTTTGGTGTAGGCTATTAGAAGGCTTGAACCTGCTAATTGGTGTAAGATTATGTGGTTTTTAGTCATAATATAAGATTGTCTAATGAGTTTAGGTTTTTTTCAAATGTTTAAAAGTTACTTTCCTTGAAAAATAGGGCTAATTTAGTAGCCTAGGTGCAAGGCATCTTATTGAAACTTGGTGTTGGGTCAAAGGAACCCTATGAGATCTTTTGTTGTGATGTTTAGGAGTCTCTGGTGAAACTTTATGAAGTTTATTAGGCCACTATACGACCATCTCTAAAAGATAACTCCATTATTTGGTTGTTGAGGGCTACAAGCCATAAGAAGAATGATTGAGTCAAGTTGAGAAATTTATGTTGTAAGGATTTGTTTTAAGATTGATTTTGATCATTTATAAGTGGAAGATAGTCTTTGATCTACCTTGCTTGCATCAACATCCCTATCTTTCCAAACGATGATGTCATTGTGAACTTCCTTTGCTCTGATATTCTTGAAACAGGTTCCACCAATGAATCTCATAATGAGGCTTTAGACAAGGGGAGTGCCAAATCTCTTAGCTGCAAAATGAATATCAAAAATCAATCTAATGCTGAAAACCATTTAATGGCAGTATTAGATCAAGAAAAGTAAAAATAAAGAGCACGTCTAATGATGAAAACCTCTCTAAGGCACCGAAAGATGGGAGATTTGACACTCTTCCTAGACACTATCATGAGAGATATTTAGTACTAATTGATCCCACACAATCCATCAACATTGGCACAAGCAAAATAGTCAAGAATCTACATCTAGCAACATCAATGATAGAGGAAGAAAAAACAACCTCTAGTAAGTTATTTGAAGAGAGACAAGTCAACCTTGCTTGGTCCTACACTGACATGGTAGGCATAGATCTAGATATTATCATGCACCATTTATCCCTACCACCTAGATTGAAGCTAGTGAAGCAAAAATTGAGAAAAATGCATCCACACATTGTCTTTTTGGTCAAAGCCGAATTGAATAAACTACTAGATGCAGTATTTATCCGACTAGGTATTGATTATGCTGAGTGGATATCAAACATTGTACCGGTTTCTAAACTGGGCCATAACATTAGAATATGTGTAGATTTTAGAGATCTTAACAGGGCTTGTCTGAAAGATGAATTTTCTTTTCCTAACATTGACATTATCATGGATTTAACAATAGGTCATGCAATGCTATCACTTATAGAAGGATTTTCTACTTTCAATCAGGTACAAATAGCACAAAAAGATCAAGAGAAAATTTCTTTCACATGCTCATGGGGTACTTTCTATTGGAATGTTGTGCCTTTTGTGTTGAAGAATGTTGGGGCTACTTATCAGCATGCAATGACCACTATCTTTCATGACATGATAGAGACCTTTATGGAAGACTATGTAGATGACTTCCTCAAAAAATAATTCACTAGAGAGGGACATCTGGAAATTCTAGAGAAAATATTCACTAGATTGGAGAAATTCAATGTGTGATTAAATCCCAAGAAATGTGTATTTGGTGTGACATCAGCTAAACTTTTGGGATATATAGTATTAGCTAGAGGAATTGAGGTGGATCCTGCAAAACTCAAAGCCATCATGGAGATGCCTCCTCCCAAGAATATCAACCAACTCAGAACTCTACAGGGATGATTCCAATCTATCAAAAGGTTCATCATACAACTAGTAGATAAAAATCATCCTTTCAATCACTTGCTACACAAGAATGTTTCTTTCAAATGGGATGCAAAATGTGAAGAAAATTTTAACCAACTAAAGCAGTTTCTGATGTCACCACCTATACTAGTACTGCCAACAAAAAGAAAACCCATTATTACTCTACATAGCAACAATAGAGGTATCTTTGGGTGCTCTAATGGCATAGGAAGAGGGTATGTGCAGGACCATCATGGAAAAAATAGGCCCTTAAGTGGCAAAAAATTCAGAAAAAATAGAGTTAGGCAACTTGACGTAAAAATTTGAATAAGTTATCTATATTATTTAAAAAATATGTAAGAATATAATCTGTAGCAAATTGAATGTAGTTTCTAAACTACTAGGTTTGTTTAAAAAAAAAAACTATTTAGTGCAAATTTGAAATTTCAATGCAGTGGTACTTAAATTTAAGGGAAAAAATAAGAAGTAGGTGTCTATCTGACCACCCTAACCACAATAAAATGATAAAAAAAATTATAAGATTTTAGATATAATTAGAGGACTCATGCCCCGATGTGATGCATATTTTTTTTATAATTTTTTTCCAAGTAAATAATTAATTATGATTTTTTATTACAACTTTTAAAAAATATAAAAAATCGTATATTTGACCACCTTAACTTGGTCAAAACTCCATGAAATTCATTTTTTCTTTTTTTAATCCTATAGTATGCGAAGCATAGAATGTGACGCATGTTTTGGATTCAAAAAATGTGATACCGTTTGAAAGCTATAGATGTTTTTCAATCAGCCTATCAATTAGAACTTTAGTCCTAATTTGAATAGAAAATGAATAATAATTACTTATCAAATTCAAATTAAAGTAAAATTTATATTGGTGGAAAGCTAATAATCTCCTTTAAAAACCCTTTTTGTTTCATCAATTTTGGGTAAGAAAATAGTCGTCAGCCACATACCCATCATATTGCCACTTTTTGGCCCATAATGATCCCGCACATACCCAGGATTCTATGGGCAAAGAAAGGGCTATTTATTTCATCAAAAAAATCTTGAATGGCTATGAAATCAACTACACATTCATTGAAAAGCTTGTCTAGTGGTAGTATTTTCTACTCAACAACTAAGACACTACATGTTAACCCACACCATCAAACTCATAGAAAAAATTGATCCATTGAAGTACCTATGCAACAAAGCTACCCTAACAGGAAGACTGGAAATGTGGGTAGTGATATTGAGCAAGTTTGATATTTAGTATGTGGATAGGAAAGCAATCAAGGGCCAAGCGATAGTCAATCAACTAGCTGAAACACCATTACAAGATGATCATCCCATGAACATTGAGTTTCTAGATGCAAATGTCCTTACAGTGTCAACATAACAGTGGATGTTATACTTTGATGGATTTTACATGCAACATGCATCAGGTGCAGGAATCCTATTTATCACGCCTCAAGGACACACCATTCCAAAGTCCTATAGGTTATTGTTTCCTTGTACTAAAAATATAGCTATGTACAAAGCACTCATTATTGGTATCAAGATAGTCATTGAGTGGAAAATCATAGAGTTTCAAGTCTACAGAGATTCTCAATTGCTCATAAATCTAGTTAATGATGACTACCAGAAAAAAGATGATAAATTAATGTTATCTCTTTGCCACACCCTCAGCCTGCTCACATCACTTTCTCAAGCTATCTCTTTCTGCAGTAAGTGTAGTAATTTGTGCTTGTGCCTGTGTCTACATCTGGGACTGTGTCTATAGGAAATCTTGTATGTGTGCTAGTTGACCTTGCAAAGTCTGTAGCTAGACCTATAGCGAAGCTATCTGTGATTGCTACTACTATGAGGGAAATTGAATCTGAACATGCTATTATGCTACAGCCACCACCGATCACCTCTTTCAAGGCACTCTGAGCTCTAATCCATGCCTACCACCACCACCCTCACCTCCATCACCATCTATGCCACCTCCACCATCTCCATCCACCATCTCCATCCCCATCTCCATCATCATCCATATTGGTGTTTTCTTATCATCTAACAATGGTGTTGGCTCATCCAGACTAGAATCCTTAGGAACAAATGTGTGGAGAAGTAATGGGCATACTCCTATGACACTACAACCTCTATAATCTTTGGGTGATACTCCCATATCACTTCCTGGAGTTCTTGGTACTCCTCAATCACTGCATCATATGATAAAGTGGGTCCCCACACTAGAATATCATGTCATCAGTGTGCATACAAAGCAACCACCTGGGGCATACCCTGTACCCACCCATACTGTCGAAGTACTCTCCTAAGCAGGAATCTCTCAATAAAAAATGGGTTCCTCCCAGTCAAATTTCTGGGCTTGCACACATATGGTATCTCTGTGTCATCCTCCAACCACTGCTCATAGTCTAGGTATGGCCTCCATGTCATGACATCAAGATGAAGGTATGTGCAGGATCATCATGGAAAAAATAGGCCCTTAAGTGGCAAAAAAATCAAAAAAATCAGAGTTAGGAAACTCGACTTAAAAATTTGAATAAGTTATCTATATTATTTCAAAAATATGTAAGAATAGAATTTGTATCAAATTGAATGTAGTTTCTACACTACTAGGTTTGTGTAAAAAGAAAGAAATCTATTTGGTGACAATTTTAAATTTCAATGCAATAGTACTTAAATTTCAAGGAAAAAAAAAGAAGTAGGTGTCTATCTGACCACCTTAACCACAATAAAATTATAATATATTTTATAATATTTTAGATATAAGTAGAAGACTCATGTCCTGATGTGATACATATTTTTTTCTAATTTTTTCCAACTAAATAATTAATTATGAATGTTTTATTACAACTTTTACAAAATATAAAAACTCGTATGTGTGACCACCTTAACTTGGTCAAAACTTCATGAAATTCAATTTTTTTTTTAATCCTATAGTATGTGAAGCATAGAAATGCATGTTTTGGATTCAAAAATGTGATACGTTGAAAGCTATAGATGTTTTCAATCAGTCTATCAATCAAGACTTTAGTCAATTTGAATAGAAAATGAATAATAATTACTTATTAAAGGGTATGTGGGGATCATCATGGAAAAATAGGCCCTTAAGTGGCAAAAAAATTAGAAAAATGTTAGGCAACTTGACGTAAAAATTTGAATAAGTTATTTATATTATTTCAAAAATATGTAAGAATAGAATCTATAGAAAATTAAATTTAGTTTCTAAACTACTAGGTTTATTTAAAAATAAATAAAATCTATTTGATGAAAATTTGAAATTTCAATGGAGTAGTACTTAAATTTGGGGAAAAAATAAGTAGGTGTAAATCGACCACCCTAACCATAATAAAATGATAATATTTTTTATAAGATTTTATATATAAGTAGAGGACTCATGTCCAGATGTGATGCATATTTTTTTGTAATTTTTTCCAAGTAAATAATTAATTATGAATTTTTATTACAACTTTAAAAAATATAAAACTTCAATGTCCAATTCACTTTAACTTGGTCAAAACTTCATGAAATTTAAATTTTTTTTAATCCTATAGTATGTGAAGCATAGAATGTGATCGTGTTCTCGATTTAAAATGTGATACCATTTGAAAGTTATAGATATTTTTGAATCAGCCTATCAATTAGGACTTTAGTCGTAATTCTAATAGAAAATAAATAATATTTATTGATTGAATTCAAATTAAAGAATACTTTATATTGGTGGAAAGCTAAGAATATCCTCTAAAAACCCTTTTCGTTTCATCAATTTTGGGTAAAAAAAAATGTCGTCAGCCACATACCCTACAAATACCCATAATATTGCCACTTTTTGGCCCCTCATCATCTTGCACATACCCTAAATTCAAAGTAAAACATAATTTATATTGGTGGAAAGCTAAGGAACTCCTTTAAAAACCCTTTTTGTTTCATCAATTTTGGGTAGAAAAAAAGTCATCAGCCACATACCCTACAAATACCCATCATATTGCCACTTTTTGGCCCATCAAGATCTTGCACATACCCATCATCCAATACCATCTGCCAGTACTCTAGTTTACCTAGCTGATTAGATTGATCAAAGTCTCATCAAAGTTAATTAGATTGAGAGGATGATTGATTGATTTGTTAATTTGTTAATTTTCTTATTTGTGATATGTTAGAGCATTTATCATTGAACCTCGCCTATGATGAGGTCAATCATCATCAATATATCATTGATCGTCACTAATCATGAGGTCAATTATCATCATCCTATCATTGAATCTCACCTATCATGAGATCAATCATCATCCAATCTATCAACATCATCGAACATCATCAAATCAAAGGCTGACATGATCAACAATCATCAAAAATAGGGAGTCTAATCTAAAATTCATTAATCTAGTCTAGATGCGCTAGAATAGTGCTCTAATGCGCTAAAAAAATTCACCAATGAGCCAAAACAGGGTCTCTATGTGCTAAATTACCATATGTGAAATTTCATCAATGTGCTATTAAATCTCATCAATGTGCTAAAATGATCGATGCGCTAAAACCCTAGCCGAATGCACTAAATTTTGTCATCTATGCGCTAAACAACCAGTTGCACCATTACGTTCATCAAATGCACTAAATCTAAGTATGTATACGCTATTTTACTATATTTGCAATAAATTTCCATGGATACACTAAAAATATAGCCCTATGTGCTAAAAGACCCTATGCACCAAAATAGTGACCCGATACACTACATTGGGTACCCTATGCGCTAAAACGCTAAAATCTGCATTTTAGATGTGAAAAATGAGGGGGAAATGTCATTCAAATTTCACGATGATGTTTTTTAGTGTACATACCAGATATCCATACATGGTCGGGTGGTTGTGATGTTGCACATGCTCGAATTGGTGGGTTTGGATCGAAATCACCATCTTGCTCAATTTGCACTAGGTTCCTCTAATCACTCTAATTTTCAAAATGTAAATGGACAAATGAACTTCAAATCACATCCTTTAACCTTTTAATGGGTGATTAAGTGGGAATTTAATTGGATTGATTTATTTTATTTTTTAAAGGAATTTAATTAATCAATTCATCACCTAGAAGGATCAATGTCATTTCTTGGGAGATAAATCATCTTTGTGTCATAAAATTTGAAAATCATCATCAAATCATCAGAAAATCATAAAAAAAATCAAAAAATTCAAAAAAAAATCCTAAAAATTCAAAAATTCATTAATTTATCTCCCGAGGGGGAATATATCCATCATCACTAGAAAAGCATCATCTAGGGCATATCAAAATTTTTTTGTCAGGATCACCAGGAAAATTTCTCTTTCAAGCAATGTGTAAACACATTACTTCAAAGAAGGGCAAAATGTATACACCTAAAATCGGTCATGATAATCAATTAATTAAGAACTAGATATTTCATTAATGAACCTCTTATTTTATCTACTAATAAATAAATTCTAAATTTATTTATATAGTTTACATTTTCTAATTCTTCTATCTTAAATCATATTACTCTAATTTTAATTTAATAAAAAACTTTAAATAGTTTTTTTTATTTAATTAAAATCTTCTCACTAAATTCGAATAATTCCAAATTTGAATTTAGTCACATGTCTCCAACTTTTTCTCTTGCCACCTCATCCAATGTGTTGGCACTCTCAAATTTTGCAAATTTGAGATGCCTATATCAAAAATTTTGCCTTAGAAGTGCACCTGATGAACTTGCCTGAATGACCTACTTTTAAGGCTTGTAATTTGATGCCCATTGATTTATAAGAAAAATCCCTTTGCAGACACACTCATGTGTCCTATGTGAACGTCCATGTCAATTTTCAGCTTCTCACGATAATTTTTGTCAAGGTTTTGAAAAGCAAAGTTGAAGGGTTCTGGCACTTTTCTGCAATTTGCAAATTTGCAGTTTTGCAAAGTTGCCTCCCGTTTGAGCTTACATTTTGTAACCAATTGATCGTCGGGAGAGAAAGAATGTTATTCTGCATTATCCATACCGAGATGATCTCACATGTAAGTTTTCAAGGCCTTATGAGTTGATTTGCTATTTTTAGCAGATCAAAACCAAATGGAATTTCTTCAGTTTTGCACTGAAACCTTTCTGAGAGGCCAAATTTGAGCATTAGTAACTTTTGAGGGATGATGATTGAAGAGAATGCCTTTTGCACACATGCTCAATGTACCAAAGTGATCCATTGTGTCCAGTGGTAGCTCACCAGGAGCTGATTTGATATTTTTGCAACAAGGTGATCTCTTCTGTTTCAATTGGTTCAAAATAGTTATTTGTTGCAGAAAGTTCAACTGAGCAACTTTGGGGTTGAATAAATTTTCCCTCGTGATTGATTTCTCTGATCTGTCTTTTGCACTGCATTTTTGGGACTATTGTCTACAAGCATGCAAGTTTTCACACTTCCATGAGGTCATTTTCCTAGTTTTCAAAGGCGATTCTAGAGCTCATTTAGCCAGTTTTCACTATTTTTCAACATGTCAGAAGGTGAGTCTTAATGAAAACCTTGTTCGTTTTTTCACACCAGATGAATTCTGAAGTTGCCTAAAGTTAGTTTGAGCATAAAAGTTGTTTCAAAACAAAAAAAATATTAGCCAGGTCCACATGGGGACCCGACATGCTTTTGCTGACAAACACGTTGGGGGTAAAGAGACATGCATCTAAAAAGAATTATTTCATCATATAATTTTCATGTCCCATCATCTCAAATCTCTTCAATCAAATGGAGAGTGTGGTGCTTCACTTGAGTTGCCATGGGATAACGTCACAACACTTTCAATTTTGCTAAGTTGCTTGAACAATTACATGGTGCCATCAGAGCATGTCAATTACATAAGCTAATACTTTTTGTGGATGTTAAACTACAAAGTAAATAAAATTTAAGTACAACTATGCTACTTGGGGTCCATAGTTGAGTTTTCATAAAATGTTCAGCACATTATAAGTAAACTATTGAGAATGGATAGAGGAAATGCTCAAAGCACAAAGGAAACTCTTCAATAACACTAAGTATTTAGCAAATGAGGGGAAATGACTTAATGTGGGTGAGAATGTTTCAAATACTACAAGGGATAAGCAAAGTGAGGCTAAGGATATTGATTGGTGCCAAGCAAAATAGACTATCAAAGGCTTTGGATCTCTTGAAGCAAGAGGCTCAAACAAAGATGGAAGCAACACATTATAACTTGAGGGAAAGCATCTTGTTTGACATAATGTCTTTTGAATGTGGTCTCAAAGAGTTCCATGATTGTGGAGCTTAAAAAATGTATATGATGTTTGGATCTCTTGAAGCAAGAGGCTTGAACAAAGATGGAAGCAACGCATTATAATTTGAGGGAAAGCATCTTGTTTGACATAATGTCTTTTGAACGTGGTCTCAAGGAGTTCCATGATTGTGGAGCATAAAAAATGTATATGATGTGAAAAGGTATTTTGAAATCTTTATGCAAGTGCAACAAGAAAGAACATTAATCTCCAGAGGAACACATATGTTGTGTGTAATTTAGTGGAACACCACAAAGGGAAAGGCACCCAACATATACAGAAAACATTTTTTTGAAAAAGCTTTAGTCATTCTCTAGTTGATGCAAAGACTATTGGGGCACGGCCTGGAGTAGAAGGTGTGGAATCAAAACACAATGATAAGGTGTTGAAATGTGACGAACCCCATGAATCAAAGAAAGCACCATGGTACATGATATATACAAAATGGATTTGTTGACAAATTCTTAGAAACTCTAATAAAATGTAATTGGCATATGCAATTCCAAACACAGGGAGTGTTGAAGGATAGCGCACCATATATTTGATGATAGAGGCCTTTGAAATTTTCAATAATTTGTGATGAGGCGTACATAATGGGGGGCACTAATTAGAGCACAACGCTAAATGCATTTGTTGAAAAGACTTTAGAAACTTAAAGATAAATGCAAGTAGTAGGCAACCAATGTGCACAGAAGGGACATGTTGATAGTCTTCAGAGGCACTGCACTTGAGGATAAGGAAATCCATCAAACATACAAAATACATGCAATGATTGCAGTGATATGTGCACAAAATGGATCTCTTGAAAAGCTTTAAACCAAATGCAACTAAAAGGGATTCAAAAGCCATGCAGGGACACCACTGAGGTTGAATACACATGTATAAAGTACATTCGTCAAAGTGATGAGGAGTTCAATGCATCCAGCGGCACATAGAGGGAGGAAGGCTCTAATACAAACAAGGAAAAGCCCCCACCTGCAAGATATATGCATCAGAAATATGAAAGCCACGCACCTAAGAAGGGATTTTCAAATTGCAGAGGATGGAGAAGCTTTGTCAAATAACTCCATGACCCAAAAGAAATGCAACAAGAGTAGAGATATACATAAGTGTATCTGTTGCAAAGATCGGAACTGAAAGAGGCATCTTGTGATTTTTCAAAACCTCTATATAGAAGGCAAAGTATACACATAAAATGTGTGTTAGAAAGTCTTCAAAATGTAGCGCATCATAATGGGGGCTATTAAAAATTCCACAGAAGCACTCAAACAAATGTATTGTAAGGTGGGCTTCACTAAAATATCATGGTGCACAGCTTTCACTTGGAACGTTCTATTGATAAAGACTTTAGGAATTGCAAAAAATGTAAAGTGGAGGGCGCAAGGCACTTGAAAATGAAGCATGCCAAAAATGCAAGGTATAACAAAATGAATGTTGTATAATACAAAAAATGTGTATGTTGAAAAGGCATTAGAGACTGTCAAGCAAATGCATCTCACAAAGTTAGAGCATGAAGAAGGCACAAAATCGTTTATTGAGAGCTTTAGAGACTCTCAAGGAAATGTGCAGCCACTAAAGCATTGAGGATGTGGGGATCCATAAAATGTAGCCATAATAAACCTCAACGCAACCACTATAATAAAGGTGGACATCCAACAAATGCACATAGTGGATTTATTGAAGGTTTTAGAAATTTGTAAGCAAATGCAAGTGCATTGCAAAGGGCACCTCCATGGATGGGAAAATGAACAGAGCTCGAGCAAACACTGAATAGAGAAATTAGGGCACAAAAGAAGCTGGAGGAAATCAACAGAGGAGGATTGTTGCCCACTATTTCGTGGTTCACAGGTTAACATCTGCGAAATTGTGGGCTTGTGACACGTGGCTGGTGGGCCCAACATGTTTGAATGCATGGGGAAGTTTTTTAAAAAAAGGCTTTCACTATTTCTTTAAAGAAAAACATTTCCAAAGTTTTCTCGATAAAGTTAAAGGCATAATGTTTTAAAAGGATAAAGTTCTCCGTGGGGAAAATTTAAATGGTGGGTCCCATAAAGATTTTAAAGCTTTCATTTTACTTAATGAATAAACTTTTTAAATATGTAGTGAAACTGATAATGGGGCATGGGTAAATTTTAATTTGCCCAAGTTATAAAGTGAATTGATTTTAACATTCACTTTGTGATTAAATGTCACCTGCTGGAGAATATTTTAGATGAAATAAATGATATGGGTAAAGTGTTTTTGACTTGATAAATATTTCATTTGAAATATTTAAGGCAAATATTTTTACATTTGTGAAAGATGCACGTATGTTGGGAGATAAATGTGAGCAGGAATATTAAAGTTGTCAGACTTTAATATATAAAAATGAGAGTATAATTTGCAGCAAACAAAGAAAAGAGCTACAAACATAATTTCTCACGGGCACAAGGAGAATTTTCATGCAGTTGCTAAATGGAATGGAATTCCATCACATGGGCTAATTTTCTGTTGCAAGACAACTAACAACAAAGGCAGATAAAGAGGCAAATTCAATTACAGAGAGATGAGAGATGTTTTGAGTAGCTTGTTGATTGATGGTGGATTGAGTTTTTTGGATGAAATCTATGGATCAAGTTGATCTTAGGGATTTGCTTGTTTCTCTTTTATTCTCTTCTTCTCTCAATTGCAAAAAAAAGAAGGGTTGGGATTCCAATTTCTAAAAGCTCTGTAAGTCAGGCAAAAGCTCTGGGTAGAACTATAATGCTAGGATGATTGTAATTGAGTCATTAATCTAAAAGAGTGTGTTCTGAATTGTGCTTTCATGTTTATTTTAGTTGATTATTGTCTCCATTTTTGAGATGTATTACTCTTTTGGATTCAATAATAAGATTATCTGAGTCTTTTCATGCACATTTGCTGCATTAGAGCGATATATGTTGTTGCCTTCTATTCTGAGAATAATGTAATTGCTTTAATGAAGCACAAGTTGCATTTGTTATTTCCTTTTGTTCAAAGGATAGTGTAATTGCTTCAACACATGTGACATGAGTACTATGTTTTAGATGGATTTATAAGAAGAGTTATCAAATAAAACTTCAGTGGTCTGGTTGTCATAATGTGATAACATTTGCAAGGATTTTCATAACATGTTCAACACTGTAGGATGAATGATAGTTATATGACTCCATAGCCCATTTTCTGCCACTGGTCAAGTGTTATACTTCTGTTGTTTTCAGCTTGGTCCCAAATCTTCAAAATTAAAAATCATCTTAAATCCCTATGTCTTATAGTGTTATGGTTATCTCATGCTCCAAAGAGTTGATATTACTAATGGACAACCAATTCTATTCAGTATTATCCTATTATGTTGAGCTATTAAATGAGATTATTTGTTGTTAATGTTGTTTATGATAATAGTGCAAAGATTATGAAAGCATTAAGAGATCACCCTCCTAGGTCTTACAGAGCCCAAAGTGTAGGAGGATTTTTAAAGTCCTCGTCAGTTGGTCCAGGTCCTTTGAGCCTCCCTTGATTGGAATTGGAAATTCCATAGGTAGATTAGAAGACCAACCTGGTTATAGTAAAAAAAAGAAACCAACACAATGTCTCATGAATTTAAATATCCTTAATATTTAAATTGGAATTATCCTCAACAAATTCTAAAACAACCTTGGACACTTGGCTCTTCTATTTCATTTATTCTCTCTCACACTTGGCAAGGTGTTCTATTAAAGGGAACACTCTCCATGATTCTCTCTAACTTCTTCATCCTCCACCCTCAATCTTTCCAACTGAAATCCTCACTGTTGGTTCTTGCCACATCACAATATGCCTTGGAAATCTTACAAATACAATATCATTCTCTAGCGTTTGATATCCCATCTTTGAGCAATCTTACTCTACAAAAAATACATTAGAGCACGTTGAGCACTTAGAGCATTTGAGCATATAGCAATTAGTATTTTAGAAGCATATTAATTTAGAATCATGGTTTAGTTATTAGCTAGATTTCTTTTATAATAGTAGCTTGTATACAACAGTTGCATCACAAAATTTAGTATCATATCACCACTATCATTTACAACATATCATATAATTTATCAATCAATCATGTAGGAATAGATTTCTTGCATTTTGTAGCATTTTGTTCCTTAGGTTGTCATTCTAATAGTCATAGTGCATACACAAATTTTTAAGCCATTATGATTTAATGAATCCCTCAAGATAGGAAACAATGGAATGATTTTATGGAATTTGTTGTGTTGTGATTCAATTCTCTAATATAATACATTTCATTGATTATGTGGTTTCATTACTTATTTACTCACATTACTCAAATTACTCATTATGTGATTGATGATGTGTATGTGTGTGTATTTTCAAATTTTTAATGACCATCGCTTTTCCTAGTAGATCTACTACCCTCTCTTTGGTGATACTTTCCATGTCATTCTTGGAGGGGAAAATAGTTTCCTGCATTCTCCTCATTAAATCAAAAAGGCATTTAATTTTCTATTAAATTACACATAGACAGAAAAGGAAAAGAAAAAGAGAGTATAATATGCCATTTTCATTTCTATGAACATCAAATGAATAATTTCATCATTTCACAATATACATCTAGCTGCTATAATGATAAACCAACATATCCTAATTGATCACAATTTATGCTTTCAAGTTGAAAATTAAAATGGACAATCAAAATAACATAATCTAGAGAGTTATGAAATAAATTTTAAGAGTCAAGCGTTCCAATATAAATTTCTACTTAACAACTTCACGCTAAAAATAATTAATTTTATATCAAAAAAATAATTTACTAAGTTTAATTTTTTTGAATATTAATTTATTAATTTAAAAGTAAATTATAAAAAAAATCCCTATCTAAATAGAATATCCTTTGATGCAAGTTTTAGTTAGTCCCATAAACTCGAAAGATCAATCAAAAATTTTAATTTCTACCTAAAATAGAAAGCCAACCACAAATAGTAACAAAGAAATAAAAACCATGTACGATAAGATATAAAACAACTTTATTTATAAGATTAGATAGACCCATAAAATCGCATATACTCCTGATCTCCACACTTAAAGTTACAAATTAAGTATATATCAAGATAACATATTTATATCATATATATATCATGATAATCATTTTACTTGAGAGTGGTCTTCCAGAGCTAGCTTTTGTTGTCATTTGGCATCTACACCATAACCTCCAGAGTTCCTGGGTTTACATCCCAATTGAGCATATTCTCAACATTATTGTTTTCTGTAGTAAATATGGGCATAAACTCTAGTGCATCCTTGATTTTAGCATGACTCTAGAGTATATGCTCAAAATCACCTGAAGGTTTATAGTTGACCAATTTAACCTGTCAGAAAACAACCACACTTTATCATGAAAAGTCATGTTAGACATAAATATTGTTCTATAACTGAAGAATATTTTAGATCAAAACAACTAAGAGTTTTTATGGTAGCACTATGCCCCTAAATTTACTTAAAAATTCAAAAAAAATTTCTAAATTCATAAATGTATCAAGAAAAAAAAATTCTATATGGTTGATTCAAAAGACTCACAACAATGATTGTCTCTGAAAGACAATTTCTAAAAGAAAAAAATCTATATTTACCTTCTCACAAACACCATTAGGACAAGCAATGACCTTGCCCTTTTTTTGAAGGAGAAAAACTAGAACAGGGCCACTCATTTTTTCAATTTTCACCCATTTTTGCATACATATGCACAATAAATACATATTAAAAGTGATTCAAAAAGAAAAATATCACTCATACAAACACAGTCAAAGTAAATAGATTGAAATACATATCGAATTATATAGCATAGGAAATGCATACATACCTGAGTTGGTTCATTGGGATTATAGACTATTGTGCCCTCAACACACACACCTTGTTCGGAATGTGGACCCTTTCTTTCCTTCACCTTGTCGGGTCATTTTATCACAACCTCATTTTATGTGCCCTTGTTTTGGTGTCCTAGGTGGTCAGAGTTCCTCTAAAGTCTCATATCATGTTGACCAATTTTCATCCCCTCCAAATTTTCTTATTCCTAGGTCCTCGCGGAGTTCCTTTAGCAGTTTTCCTTTGCTAGCGGCCTTGGGGCCCTCCGAGTCCATCATGGTGGGTTTCCCTTACCGAATTTTCAAGTTGAATTTTTTGTTTGGAAACATCCAAGGGACTGCATCCTTCCCATCCCTAGAGCCCTCCATCCTGATCACCCAACTTATTACTCTGAGTTCAACAGACCATCCTTCACTTGCTTCGGGTCCGTTCTGTTGGATCTCCCTACCCAGAACTTCGTTGTGCATCCACTCTTCTTGAACGACCATCCTCCACTTGAATTCCACTCATCAGACCTTGGGACCCTCATTTTCGGTGATTTCTTTGCTTGACATTTAAAACGACCGTCGGCTCACATCCTTCCAGCCTCTAGGTTCCAAACCCCTTGCCATTGTTTTCAAAATTTGAACTCACCAACTCTTGAGCCCGTTGTACATGTATTAATGGGCTGCATTAAATGTGGTTAGAGGTATAAACATTTGGGTTGACTTGTCATTTTCATATGTCAATATTAGCCAGAGTGATTGCAGAGACCCTGAGCCTTCATCGATCGCCACCCTCAAGCCCACTTCCTCCCTTTGTTGTTCTTCGTGGATTCAATGACACAATTCGCTAGGTTCTTGTGGTAGGTTCGTAATCTACCCTCCCGCTATTATTTTTTGTGATTTCATGATAAAGTAATGGATGAAAAAGGATAAAATTGCATTCATTTGATAGAGGAGGGATAGTTCTAGAAAACCCATGTGATAGAATTTAGAGAAACCCATCAAATCACCATGTCATTGAATCTGGAACTTCCATGCCTCAGCGTCATTCTTCCCACAGAGCATTGGAACCCTCTAAGTCTGATCCTCCCCATCACCATCAATTAAACTTCAAACTAAAACAACATTAAAATGGTGAAATGGCTTCTTGGGTCTGGCACCCCGGAGTGCCTTTACGAGTTCACCGTTTGGACTTGATGAAAATCAAACTACCTACCTCCATTCATGCTTATCAGGCCTGCTCCCATGGTATTTTATCCTCAGGATGCCATCTACCTTTTTCTGTTTCCCAAATTTCATCCCAGCTCTATCTGTCTGAGCCTTGGGATTCATCCATCCATTCACCGTCTGAGTTAGAAGTTGAAATGGCCACTTCCATAGTGCCCTCTAGGTCTCAGTATATGGACTTCCATCCATGGACCCTCGTTGCAACATTGTTGTATTCTATGGCTATCGAATGGATGCTTTCCGCCATTCGAGTCCTGAGCATCCTAATGTCGCATGAACAAGAAGTGAAAACCTAAGTGTCTTGGCCTTCACTAGGTCTATCCCACTAGATTTCTTCCATCGGGACTCTGCCCCATTTCAGCCATCACAAAAGGAAAAGCTAGCCCATCCTCCCAGCCTCCAGGGCCTAGTACTCCAATCTCCAGTAGAGTTCTTAGCAAAGAAAATATCAAAGCAAAGTCTAAGTGTTGGCCTACTCCACTAGGTTGCTCCCACAAGACTTTCGCTCATCACTCGCCTTTCTAGACGGACATCCTCAAACAACTTCCTAGCCCTTTTGATCCAAACAATGAAGTGATAAAAAAAGCTAGGCGAGCCATCCTTCAGCCTTGCTAGTCCTGGACCCTGGAACTTCACCCCTAGAATGTTGTTTCATCAAAGTTGTCTCAAACAACAAACTCTTAACAACTTTCCCTCCTCATGACTCTGAGTGCCCCAAAGATGATCCAAATGACCTCCAATCTAGAGAAAAAATTTGTCCCATGTGCTCAAATGGGACCCTCTCCTACATGAACCTTTCAAATCATCTTAATTTGAAGGTGGGAGAACACATGCGGATTACCCTGCCCTATTCACCCTTCAAATCAGCCATCCTACCAGGAAAATCTAGCCCCTAGAACTTGGACCATCCAAAATACGTCCAACAAGTTACTAATGACATTCTCGAGTAAATGTTTGATTTATTGAATGGTGTATCATCTAATCTGACTCCATCCATAGGGATTTTGGCTAACATTTGTTTCTTCCTACTTGATTATGCAAATCACACCTTTATTTACAAGATATATAGAATCGAGTGTAGGACCCTCGGGGGCAGCCGCAAAGAAAGACAAAGGAAACAAAACTAACAGAGATCATCATGAAAATGAGGACAAGGATCAGATGAAATACCAATTCCAAGGGGAACCATTGCATTCCAAGGTCACCACAACATGGAAGGAAATTACAGATACCAACATTGGGCAGATCGACATTGATGAATTTAAACAAAGAGTCAGAATCAGTCTTAAGATAGAAAATGCCAAATTGATCAGAGGCAACGAAATTGCTAAGGCTACAAGTTTTCCTCCATCTCTTGTCACCCTTGAGCTAGTAATGGCTTACAAGGCAGCATACCAGCCAAAAACTAGAACCATTGTAGACAGAGATGGAAACATTCTAACTGATATGTCAGGTGAAGCAATAATGAATACCTTCCACATCCCTACCTTTGGGGAGATGGAACTACCAACCATAAAGGAATGTAAGGCAATGTGGGATCAGGACCCAATTGGATGTAAGGAACTTATAAATCAATATTGGCTCAAAGAGAAGTGGGGCAGTGCTGCTAAGGTTCCCTAGGAGCTCTTCCACAACAATTTCCATGAAGACTACCATGACCTAGCAACCTTGTTGAGTAGAATAATGGACCTTCCCACTACTCTATACTTTCAAGAATGGATGGTCTACTATATTGAGAAAATTCTTCGCAGAAAGGAGGATGATACCACATAGACCACATTCTACTAGGGAGGGATAATACACAATTGCTTCCATGAGTAGTTCTTGAATGTTAAAATTACCTCCAAGTTTTATATGACGTCCTTTCTGGTCTATTCTTTGGCCGAACAGAGGCAATACAATGGTTTGTTTAGGGCTCTAGATGAAGAATCTGGTAGGGAACTGAAAGTCTACGATAGATACCCTCAGCTTTAGTTCAGAAACTTCAAGAGGGATTATTGCAAGGTTAATGATTCTTTCATAGGTCATATTGTCAGGCTCCTTAGGGGTGATTTTCAGAGGAGAGTCTCCCATAGCGCTCGGGCCTTCCTCAAGCAATATGCTTTCCTGTTTATCTAGTACCCAAAATTTACATACATCTGTGCCCAAGGGTTTTTAGAAAGGCCAAACAAGCTTCCTCGGTATCCTAACGACTGGATTATATTGCTAGAACTCTCTCAGTAGTTGCAACATGTACACACCCTTCTAAGCAGCAAGCATTTGGTCGAGATCACTCATCGCCTTTCTTTTGGTCAAGGGTTGTATGAGCTGCATACCTCGCAATGTGCAGGAAATTCAGAGGAGTTAGCGCAATACCACTTCAGACTTCACACTACTCACCCATGAGTGGACCCATATGGGCATATAAGGAAGGCACTTGGACCTGACTACGCCCATCTGCACCATGTTGAATATTTTTGGAAAAATTGTAAAGATGATAAGGAGATATGGATGAGGAATTACATGCGAATGACTACCTACTTTGTAAAGAAGGTCAATTTATTTCTTGTGCCTGATCAAGTGGAAGAGGATGAGAGCACAATTATGGACCCTCAATACAATGTAGTTGCTAGCTTGTCGCTTCCAATAATAGATTGGGATGAGCAAGAGGTTGATGACCTCGATATTATAACCAAGCCCATTGAGTCTCATACTAGAGAATGGGTCAATGGGAAAGTGGCCCGATTGAAGCAACAAGGGGTCATCCTGACCTATGAGGGGCTCAAAGTGAGCCTAGGGCAATGAATGATGGAGTTGTTGCAGCCTCAATGGGAGAAACATCCAAATCCCCTCCTCTCATGAGATCAATGAAAAGAAAAGAGACTGAGGAGGAGCAGCCTAAGCCGAAGGTGTATGCAAGAAAGGCTTCGAAAGGTGAACCTTCCAAGAAACATAATGGGTCAAGCAATACTACTATAGTGCCTGTTATATAGGAAGATCTGCTCCATGAGGAAGAAGAAATGGAAATAGATCAGCCAAAGTCTCCACTAGCTACTTCCATTGCTGTTGCCCCTCCCCCTATATCTCAGGCCATGGTGGCTACCTCCCCGCCTACAATGGACATCTCAATCCACCTTGCCTCTTCTTCACCGGTTAGACCAGTCATGGTGATTGATTCTTCTTCCCCCACCACCTCTCCTCTTTCTTATGCCTCCATGTCTCCAACTACATCCCTCTCATTGGCAATAGTAACCATATCTATACCAATGCTCTCCCTTCTAGAAGCATTCTCACAGCATATGTGGAGTGCCCCCTCTGAAATTTCTAAAGTGTTGTTGAATCCTACTATCTAGGTTACCCTAGCATAGGTTCTCGCTAGTGTTCCTATCTTAAAGCCCCTAATTGAGCCTCCCAAAATGAGAGCTACAATGGAAATATCTGAGGAATTGGAGAGATGAGAAACGAAAGCTGCAAAGGTATTGGAGGAGGAAGCAGATGAATACCACAAGCATCTAGAATATCAACACTTGCAAATTGACAAAGTAGTCCATGAAGGAGAATACACAAGATTCTTTGAAAGTGGGGAGGAAGAAGAAGTTGCCAGTGCCAAATTTACTGTGCAAACTTTCAATCCTAACTTTGAGGAAGAGCTGGCTCGACCACTAAAGGATGTCAAAGAAGAAATAGAAAGACCACAATCTGAAGAAAAAAGGCAAGAAGATGATAAGACGGAAGAAAGCATGGAACCTACAATAGGTGAACAACAAGAAGAAGGCCCAAATAATGATGAGGGGATGCCTCTGGGTAAATGCAAGAAGATGAGTCCATGAAACATGGAAGTTTTTGCCTTAGGCAAAAAAATGAAATCGGCTTGCAAAAAATGGGATCTTGCTTTTTAATAAAGATCTCGCTTTTTAATAAACAGGATCCCATTTTTAAAAAATGGGATCTCACTTTTAAAAATCGAGATCTTGTTTAGCTTCAGGATCCCGAGCCTAAATTTTCAAAACGGGATCCCGTTTTTTAAAATTTCCATTTTTGGAAAATTTTCAAAACAGGAGCCTAAATTTTCAAAACGGGATCCCGTTTTGAGGTACTCCCAAAAACAAAAAATTTCCAAAATGGAAGGTTTCAAAACAGGATCTCGTTTGAAAACTTTCTGTCCACAAACTATTTTTGAAAAAATCCATTTTCGGAAAGTTTTCAAAAGGACACCCCATTTTGAAAATTTTCCATTTTTGAAAACTTTTCGTTTTTGGTAATTTTCAAAATGGGATCCTGTTTTACAAAATGGGATCCTATTTCATAGAACCATAAAAAATGTCTTTTTATGAAACGGGATCCCATTTTTTAAATTACGAATTTTTGGGTGGGTTTTTGGCTTGTTTTTTGGTTCGGGAAATGGCTTGGGGACCCAAACCTAAGCTTTGGACCTAGTTTGACCTGCAACTTGAAGGTCATGTTAATGTCACAGGAAAATAGTGTCTTTGGACATATGTCTGAAGACCTATTCTTGTAGAATTTTTACTTAAATTAAAACCCATTATAGATGAGATGTGCTGCAGATTCTAAATATGTAATTTTTATAATTTGATTATTTTTTCTATTTTTACCATTAATTTCAATGAAACTAGTCCATAAACTCAATTATCAAAGTTTTTAGTATTTTTAATAACTTTTGATCAACATAACATTTTGACGAACGGATTGCATGAGAACAAACTTCAGACAATTCTTTTCAATTTAAATAAAAAATAAAAAAATGATAAGTTTAGGTCATCTTATGCGTGTCGTACATGACAATTTTTCAAAACGACAAATATGCCTCCAATAAAAATTTAACAAAAAAAATTACAAAAAAATATCGAAAACAAGCTTTAGTGAGTCACAAATCTTTTCCCAAAAGGATTTAGAAAATAATGATAATTTAGGTCAAAATATGGATATTGTACACGTGCATGGTATGGTATAAAAAGTGACTTTTAAAACAATGATTT
Source organism: Sequoia sempervirens (assembly GCA_007258455.2). Classification (NCBI taxonomy): domain Eukaryota; kingdom Viridiplantae; phylum Streptophyta; class Pinopsida; order Cupressales; family Cupressaceae; genus Sequoia; species Sequoia sempervirens. Next base: position 30,038 of record VDFB02269158.1, on the reverse strand, counting down.
TAGAAACTTCTATTGAAACTCAATTTGTACAATCTAGGCTTCTATTGAAATAAATTACATATTTGAAACTAAGCACCGAAAATTCACATTTTATGACTTTTTAAAGATCTACCCCTAAGTGCTTCAAATTTTAAGGTCAAATGTACAAATTCTGAAAAATCGAGTACCACTTCCACTTTTGGCCAAAGTGGACTCAACTTCGCCAACACCTCTCTCTCAGGTAGGAGAGCATGAAGATGTGCCACTTCCTCATGAGGAAGAGGAGAATATAGAAGAAAATAAAAATAGAAGAAGATGTTCAAACTGGCAATGGCCTTGAGATAGAGCAGCTAGAGGAACAGGGGCATGGCGAAGAGAGGGAAGAAGAGGAAGAAGGGGATATTGAAAAGGAAAGTCCTAAATAATGCTTGCCCACTAAATCCTCCATCAAGCGCATGGTGTTCATCTAGGACTCCGATGAAGAAAATGAACATACAAGGGCAGAGAAAGAAACCCCTAAAGATAAATAGATTAAAGTTAGGAGAAGTGAAGAAGGTGATCATGACGCACCTAAAGAAAAGTCTCCAATGTCGCAATGGCAGGAAAAGCAACTTGAAAGGAGAGCTCCTATCCTAAGTAGTCCAAGAGTGAGACTAGAGGCCATCTTAGCATGGGCATAAATCAGGACCAAGAAAGAGAAGAACCCTAAAGTTAGATCCAAGGTGATGATGGATGCTTCTGGATCTCGGAATGTGCAAGTAGCTACACCGGTAGTAGGGAAAGAAGGGATAAGCTATAAAGTGTCAAATATTGACTTGGGGATGACCACTAGAGAACAAAAAGTTGACCACCTTCAGGAGTCCATCGCCACGGTAGTACACTTGATTCAGTAGGATAAGATTTTGAAGGAAGAGCTCAAGGCACAAGTGGCTAATCTAACAGCTTATATCCAACAGTGCTCTTCAGCAAAGGAAATGCCTACCACATATTCGGCCTTACCATAGTTGTTGTCCAAAGAATAAATAGACAAACTTGAAAAGAGAAAGAACCTGGATAATACCACAGAGAGCTTGTTTCAGCTATTCTTATACATTGGAAATATTGGCATCATTCGTGTTGTTAGAATAGCGAACAAGTTCTTGGAGTTATAAAGGTCTCTTGAAAGCACTAGGAAATTATGTACAAATTTCTTGGGGATATATGATTCTACTTACCAAAAATTGAGGCCATCCTCAAGCTACCAAAGAGAACTTGGAAGGAGGAGCTTGCATTTAAAGAGGATGATCATTGGCTTGTGGAGATGTGGAGGATGGATTTTGAAATTTGAAAAGAAAGGTTGGAGTAGGTGCTTGACAAGGTGGATCCAGATATTGAATGGGCTATGGAAATCTAAGAAGATTGCATTTGATACTGAAAGCTAATGATGGACTATGATATGCCTATTGTGAAAATTGATCTTGAGAAGATAAAGCATCATTTCCAAAAGAATATGGAGGATGGGATGTCTGTCGAGATCACCACTAATTTTATGAGTTTTTCCACCCAAGCCTTCGCCCAATCTAAGTTGTTTAGAGATCACACTGCCAAATATGATGAAGAATGAGAAAAGCTCATTGATCAGTCCAAACAATGGGGCTACCAAGTGCTACAATCTCAGATCATGGAAATTGATAATCTCCAACCGCTGATCTTGACATTCATGGAGTAGACCACTTTGAAGAAACAAGATGGAAACCCTATTGTTGATGATGAACTCCTCAAGGAATAGTTGCTGCATAGAGCAATCAACAAAAGACAAAATGCTACAGTGCTGCCACTAGAAGACAAAATAGGGATAAGGACAAGAATGTATTTTAAAATGTAATATATTTGGGGGTAGGTAGAACCCTAGTTTTTAGTAAATCTTGGCCACACAATGCAGTTTAATCTTGTCCATTCATTCTACTTTTGGGACACTATAAATAGGGGGTCTCCTCTCATTTCCAAGGGAGAGTTGAGTTGTTATAATGACATGCTGCATAAATTTTAAAAGAAATACATTGAATTTGGTGGATTTCTGAGTTTCTTTGCATGTTTCATGATTCATCTCCAATAGTTCATTGATCTAGTTAGATTTGCATTGTTGTTTAGTTTGTTATAGCTTGCTTTGATAGATTGGATAATGTTGCTCTATGGTTGTGAGGATTTCTACTATGTAGATGCCTTCCTAGTCCATACTTTTTGTTGTTTGCTAATGGTAGATGGCTATGTAAAGTTAGCTTGGACTTAAATTTAAAGCTACCTCAAAATTTTATCTTTGTTCATGCATGTACATGGTGAATGAATGGTAAAATATTTGCAGTCCTTAGAAGATAGCACATATTTCATGATACTATGAAATTTCTGGTTAAGTGAATTTTTCTTTTAAGGAAGCTATCCATAGTAGAAACCTCCATGATCACTGTTCATGGTTAGTTGTAGATCCAGGAACCCCCTCTCTTCCCGGCCCTTTTCCTTTTTTTTAGAAATAGCCTATGCTAAGGTTCATTGCACATTGTAAAGCTAAAACTGAAGGAAAACATTGAGGTTTCAGACTATTGTTCGAACCTGTAGCAAAGTGCACATCAACTTCCATCCAAGAAACTTTAATTTACAAAATCCACTTCGTTTAATCTAGCTTCGTAACTTTTCCCTGTGATTACCAAAAAAATCACATCAAAATAAAAAAAATCAACTGAGGAATTCCATGCAAGTCATGACCTAACAGTCGAGAGACCTTGGGGTGATTTTTAGTAATTTGCTATTGGAAATCTCCTTTCAAGAGAGGTAGTGCATCTACGTACCTCCTGTGTTGAGAAAGAGTGAAAAAAACCACATCAACATAGAAAACAAGCTTTACATTTCCATTATCGATACCTAGAGCTAGCTTATCATAAGCCTTATAGGTGACGTACACAGTTTTCTCTTGTGGATCACTATCACCGCATTTTTTGGTCTCATACTGTTGGCAGGATGCCATAGATGCTTATAGCTTAAGAAATAAGATGCAAAAAGAAATGAACAATACAAATGGGTGAGTGTGTTGTGTTTGTGATTTGAGGTTTGGTGGTGCTTATATAGAGGCAAGAAAAGGAATATTAGCTTTCATAAAGTTGTATAGTAGAGGGAATGGAATAAAACTTTAACTTTAGATTAGAATTAGTTCTTTCAAGTGATAGAGAAAAGATCATGTGGGGAACGGTTGTTGTACATAAACAAATAATGTATTCCCTAATCTTTATTATATCTTTTTCTTATGGATAGACTAGAAAAGTTCATAGGAAGTGAACTCAACTTAATCTAAGATCTATGATAAAATCCTTAACTTAAATCCAATGTACTATTAGTCTCTATTTATAGTTGTGTGGTTTATGTTTTCATATTGTTGTTTTCATATGTTAATGTTTGTTGAAAACCGTGTAAATTGAAAATTTTCACAAAGTTTGTAAAGATTTAAAAAACTCATGTAGGCTTAAAAAAGATAAAGACATTCTCTAACATTTTATTTATTGAATTTTGTTTATTGATTTTTCAATGCAATTGGACATTTCTGAATTTCAATAACTTGAAAATAAGAAAAAAATAAGAGCAATGGAATGACATTGTTACAATATCAAACATATATTTTGAAAGTTTTATTATGGTTATTGTGAGTCAAAAATAAGATATTTGAAAAAGTAAATCAAAATTCTAATTTTTTCATTTCTATTTATTAGTAGACACTTAGTGCATGGAATTTGATTAAATGAAGTGGGGTGTGGCATATTCTTAGGATTCCAAGTTCTACTTTAAATTTTGATTTCTTGACATGGATGGATGTAGGAATTCATCTCCTAAGGTTTGTGTGGGGTATGTGTTGTTTCTTTCTACATTGTGATCAAATGGAGTGGGGTGTGGCATATTCTTAGGGTTCCAAGTTCTACTTTAAAGTTTGATTGCATGACATATATGGATGTAGGTGGCCATATCCTAAGGTTTGTCTGGCGTATGTGTTGTTACTTGCTACATTGTGTAGTTTTCAAGACATGAAAGATGAGGTTATGTTTATCTTTTTGTAAAATAATCAATACTTTTCCTCAAATAAGCTTTCTAGAGAGTGCAATGAGTTAGAAGTAAGCAATCAAATTTTCCATTAGATTATCAAGAATTAGGGGTTCAAATGAACAAATATATCATGGCTTTAAAAGTTATGGTTTGGGTTTATTGTTTCAACTTAATTGATTGTAGTCAAGTTTTATGCAATTTTTTTATGAGTCTAGGATTGACTATTGTTTATAAGGTTTACAATTTTATTTTTATTTTATTTTATCATTGATGAGATTTTTTCTTTAAGAATTTTTTAGTAGATATCCTTTGTAAATGAATCAAATCCAATGTGACCTTATCGACTATAATAATTGCACCATATATGAAAAATATTTCTATAAAATGAAAAAACATACATAACACATTTCGACTATTTTAAAATGGCTTGAAAGAAATACTCTCATGGAATACAATGATTGTTGAACATGACTGGAACATGTTTGTTGAGAAAATTTTGGAAGCTTTAAGCTAGCCATCTAAAGCAAGAGATGCAATCTCTTAGAAGAGATTTGGCATAAATTTGAAGAAAATACAATTGACATATGCGAATTCAATATCTACAATGCTTATGTGTTATTTTATAGTTCACATGAACCATTTTGTGCACATACTACAATCGTTGTAGTTCATTGGGTTTCATTTCTTTGAATGAAACACGTCCAGTGTGTTTAACATTCTTTTACATTTGATAAACATGCCTACCAAGGAACTTGTACTACTATCAAATTTGAGCTATCATTATCCTATGATGGATGTTCATGTCTTATTCCAAATTTGTAGCTTTTCCATACCTTGAGAAGATGTTGACAAAGATTGTAGAGATTGACTTTACATGCATAAAAACATGAAAATTTATCAATGTGTTGCATTGGAGTTTATGGGGTAACATTTTTTTAAATGTAGTCTCATGGAAAAAATTATGTACTTAATGAGGATTTTTAATAAAACACCTCAAAGAAATGTAGTCTTGTGGAATGCGGTGATAGCAACATATGCACAAAAATGGATTTGTTGAAAAGGATTTGAAAACAATCAAGCAAAGACACTTGATTGTAGATTTCACAAACATGTCCACCAAGGTTCTTGTAGCCATATTATCTAATTAAAATCTAGTTTTAGTTTTGGTATGATGAATGTCCATGCCCTACTCCAAAGCTCTACCTTTTCCATAACCTAGAAAAATACTAACAAAGTTTATAGAGATTGACCTTAACTACATCAAAATATCCTCAAAAATATGATTTTGTGCATATTCTATTAAATGTAGTTTCATGGAAAAAATAGTGCATTGCACGAAGCTTTAATACTTTCTAACAAAAATCCTCAAAGAAATGTAGTCTCATGGAATACAATGATCATAGTTGTGAATTCAATCTCCACATTATTGTCCAACATAATTCTAAACTATAAAAATCCTAGAGATTCAAAATAGGGCATGAACATCCATCAAAGCATAATCAAAACTAGATTTTCATCACACATTGTGGTTGCAAGTCCTTGGTGAACATTTATGCAAGAAGTAAAAGCATACACAAGGAATGCAAAATATTGACAAATTCCTCAAAAAGGGATACAATAATATTGTCAAACTAGTCTTTATAGAATTGGTTGTATACAATAGTACAAAAGATCAAAGCATAATCAAAACTAGATTTTATCACATGATTAGACGTACCCTTTTGAATAAGTATGGAAATTATTAAATCATATACCTAGTTTAGGTGAACTATTCAAAACAATACCTCACAAAATGTAGGGAAGCTAAGGTAGCAAAACAACTTCCTACACTAATCTTGAGAGGAGAATAATGCAAAAATTTATAGATCTTTAATAGTTATAGAAAATTAAATGGAAATAAACATAAATATCATGCATACCACAACAGTGATTTATGTGGGGAAAAACCTTTTAGGAGAAAAACCCCACACTCCAAAAGCTTCCCAATATATAATTAAGAAATCACAAAGATTACAATATACTTGCAGAGCAAGCTTCTCATAGGTATATCACCACCAGAGATTTAGAGACAACATAGTCACTATTAGACTCTCAAAAATACATTGAAATATACAACCATAATACAATGCCCTCATAAAATAGGGTTTCCTTCTAAGGAAATTCAAGCTAATAAAATATCAACCATAAAATATGAGACATAATGATGAACATTCCAGATTTACAATAATAAAGTGTATAAAAAATTTTGATTCTAAGGGTGTTGCCCCTTAGACCCCCAACTAGGGGGATGATCCTCCTGGACCCCTCGTAGGGACGGGGGGGATCCCCCCATGCCCCCCATCATTGTTGGTTGAACAATAGCTTATGTATCAATAGTAACTTATCCAAGTGCAAGGTTGACATACATTTTCTCAAAAAATCAATCACTTGCCGAAAACCTTGCAAGGACAATGGAAGGGTGTCATCATAATCTCTTAATTAGTAGGGGATGAAAGGCCTATTTAATCTCTGAACACCATCTGAGTTTCTTTGTGCTCGTAGGCTTAGTTAAAGAATCAACATTCATCAAAGTCTCTACCTTAACTAGCTTCACCCTACCATCTTCGACCACATCTCTAACAAAATGATACTATACAATAATGTTCTTGGTCTTGGCATGAAATGTCAGGTTCCTAGCTAGACATATCACACTCTAACTATCACAATAAATTGTCACTACACCTTGTTTTATTCCAATATCTAAACATAGTCTCTTAAGCCAAATGGCTTCTTTACAAGCATGAGTAGCTTCCATATGCTCTGCTTCAGCAGTGTACAAAACAACCACATCATGTCACTTACTCATCCAATTAATTGCACCACCAAATAAAGTAAACACATAAGCACTAGTGGATCATCTGCTATCAATATCACTTGCGCAGTCTGAATCCACATTGCCATGAATATCAAGGGAAATCTCATCTTTAGTTATATTACTATGATAACAAAAGGAATAATCTGAGGTACCATGTAAATATCTAAAGACCCTTTTAACTACATCCCAATGAACTCTACCAAGATTAGACATATATCTTGAAAGAACTCCCACTGCTTGGGAAATGTTTGGTCTAGTACAAACCATAGCATATATCAAGCTTCCAACTACACTCTAGTAAGGAACTCTTCTCATGTCTTCCATCTTTGATGGAGATTTTGGACAATCTGAAATATATAACTTTGTTACAATAAAAAGAGAAACAAATAGTGGTCTACAATCTTGCATACTAAATCTCTATAAAATTGAATTGACATACTTACTTTGGCCAAGCCATAGCTTTATGTGAACTCTCTATCTCTTTTAATTTCCATCCCAAGAATGTGTCTAGCTACACCAAGGTCTTGCATTTCAAATTTAGCAACAAGTTGAGATTTTAGTTCTGAAATCATACCTTTCCCTTTACCAATAAATAACATATCATCAACATATAATGCAATAAATAGGAAATGATAACCATCGGTTTTATAGTAAACACAATGATTTGATTTAGAACACTCAAATCCCAAACTCAACAAATATGTATCAAATTTTGGGTACCACATCCTAGGACTCTGTTTTAAGCCATACAAAAATTTCTTCAATTTGTAAACCAATTTACTTTTACCTTTCACCACATAGTGCTCTGGTTGTGTCATATAAATATCCTCCTCCAAGTCACCATGAAGGAAAACAATTTTCACATCTATTTTCTCAACCTCTTCAAATCATAAGCAAAAATAATAGCAAGCAAAAATCTAATGGATGCCATTTTTGCAACATGAGAAAATATCTCTTCATAATCAACACCCTCAACTTGAGAGTAATTTTTCACAACCAACCTTGCTAAATGTACTTCCTAATACCTCCATCTGAACCATTCTTTTTCTTGAACAGACATTTGCAACCAACAGGTTTTCATCCTTTAGGAAATGATATAAGATCCCATGTACCATTCTTTTTCAAATATTTCATTTCTTCATCCATCACAATCTTTCAAGATTTTGCATCATTCATACTGAATGCCTCTTATACAAATCTAGGTTCATCCATGTTAGTATTCAAAGAAAAATAATATCTTCAATTATCAAGTGTATACCTTTTAGGTGGTTATCTATGCTTTTTAGACCTATGAACAAGTTGAGTTTGAGGTTTTTCCTCCTCTTCTGAAGATTCAAAGATAGATGAGCTCTCCTCAACTTGTTGTCTATCCATGGGTCTCAATTCAACTTTCTCAAGTATGGAAGGGAATTGAATCACATCTTCATGTTTACTTTGTTTTGGCTACAATATAACAAAACAAGGCTTAGTTTCTCTAAAAATAACACTTCTACTATATATTACCTTTTGTGCAGCATGATGCCAAAGCTTGTATCCTTTCACACCATAACTATATTCGATGAAGATACATTTCACAACCTTGTTCTCCAACTTTGTTCACTTCTCCTTTGGCACATGTGCATATGCCTCACAACCAAAAACTTTGAGATGTCTCAATGAAGGCTTGTGACCCGACCATGCTTCTATAGGAATCTTATCAACAAGAGCTGATGTAAGAGACCTATTAATTAGATAACAAGAAGTGGAAATAGCTTCAGTCCAAAACCCTTTTTCTAGGCCAGCACCACTTAACATACTCCTAGCCTTCTCCATCAGTGTCCTATTCATTCTTTCTACAACTCCATTTTGTTGTGGAGAATACAGAGTTGTCTTTTGTCTATGAATACCATAATCTTTATAGAATCTATCAAAATCATTAGAACAAAATTCACTGCAATTATCAGTCCTTGAAAATTTTATTTTCTTTTCAACCCGCAACTCAACCGTTGCTTTAAATTCTTTAAATCGACTGAAAACTTTGGATTTACTCTTTAGAAAATATAGCCATATCCTTATACTATAATCATAAATAAATGAAACATAATATATGGATTTAACAATCGAAGGAACATCTACTCAGACCAAACACATCAGAATGAATAAGATCCAATACACCACAAGATTTATGATAACTCAAGTAAAACTGAACATGGTTTTTTTTCTATAAATGCAATGCTCACATAAATAGAATTCAAGATTAAAATTAGGAAAAACTTCAACAAGGTTTTTATTTTTCAAGGTCCTTAGACCCTTTTCTCCAATGTGGCAAAGTCTCTAGTGCCACAACATATTTTTCTCTATAGGTAGCTTTGATTCAAAAGAAAGAGAACCCTTGAGTACCCATAAGCCATGACCATCTGTTGAAGGTGAAACCCTCACCTCTTCCATAGACTTGCTTTTCACATAAGTACTATTGCACTCAACAATGCATGCATCAAGCTTATACAATGTTCCATATCTGACACCTCTAGTAATAACCATAGCACCTCTGACCATCCTACATTCGACATTAGAAAATGCTACATGCACACCCGCGTCTATTAGTTTTCTTACAGATAACATATTTCATGCCAATCTAAGGATATGTAACACACCATTAATCCTTTTTATTCTACCATCGATAAACCTAATTTTAATTTTTCTATGGCCAATAATGTCTAAATGAGAATCATCACCCAAGTACACCTTACCTTCATCAAATTCTTCATATTCAAAAAACCAATCTCTATTAAATGTCATATGGAAAGATGCACTTAACTCAATTAACCATGCATCATTACCTATACGAGTTTCCAAAGCTACAATGAATGCATCGCCATTTTCCATCTTAGACTCAAAATCGGAATCAAATTTCTTCTTTTCTTCTTCGTATCTTCTTTGCATTCCTTACGAACATGTCTAGGCACACTATAGTTCAAACAAATAACTTTGGATTTTCCAAGACATTTAGATCTCCCCTTGGACTTGGATTTATCACGCTTCTCATTTTTCTTTCCTTTTTCCTTAGGTCTTTGACAAAAATTTAGGGACTCCTTGGTAGTGATGGATACCTCCCTCCTCATCTCTTTAGAAACCAAAGAACCCACCACATCTTTCATCTTCAAAATTACAGAAGTACTCCCAATATCCATAACAAAAAATTCCCATGAGTCAGGAAAAGAACAAAGAAAGATCTAACATTTCTCTTCCTCATCCATAGTTTATATGCAGAGGTCTCCTCACGGACATTAATTAAAATGGAGTCTATCAAGCATGCAATCTAATTAGACCCTTGGTTTTACGATCAATAACACCATATTGAGAAACCTAAGTAGGATCTATAGGCCTTGAAGCATCCTCATCAACAACATCCCACAAATCTTGATCTATCAACAAATCCTCCATCTTTAGCTTTCACATTTCAAAATTATTTCTAGAAAATTTATCCACCTCTATTCTCCATGATGAACTTGGCATTTAAAAATTCCTACAACAAGATCACAAAATATATTTTGCACAAACTCCCACTCAAATATGGATTAGTTCAAAAAAACCAACAACCAATAATTGAAATCAAAGGTGGGCAGGTTCTGATACCACTTGTAAGGAAGCTAAGGAAGCAGAACAACTTCCTACACTAATTTTGAGAGGAGAATAATGCAAAAATTTATAGATCTTTAATAGTTAGAGAAACTTAAACAAAAATAAATGTACATATCATGCATACCATGACACAGTGATTTACGTGGGTAAAACCCTTTCGAGAGAAAAATTCCACACTTCAAAATCCGCTCAATATATTATTTAGAAATAACAAAGATTACAATATAATTGCAAAGCAAGCTTCTCATAGGAGTATCACCTCTAGAGATCTAGGGAAAACACTGTCGCTAGCAAAATCTCAAAATACATTGAAATACACAGTCATAATACAACACCCTCATAAAATAAGGTTTCCTTCTAGGGAAAGTCAAGCTAATAAAATATCGGTCATCAAATATGAGACATAATGATGAATGGTCTAGATTTACAATAATAAAGTCTCTAAAAAAAATGGCTTTTAGGGGCACTACCCTCGAGCCCTTGTAGGGATGTGTTGCCCACTAGACCCCTAGTTGGGGGGATGATCCCCCTAGACCCCTTAGGGGGGGTATCCCCAACCCCACATCCCCCCTGTCATTGTCGATTGAACAATACCTTATGTATCAATAGTAACTTCTGTAATTGCAAGGTTGAGACACATTTTCTCAACAACAAAAAATGTGTAAGTGTAAAGGGGTACACTTTACAACTCTAAATTAAGGCACAATTAAGTCCATTTTAACTAGGAGGGCCCAAACAAGTGAGAAAATGTAAAGGGATACATTTTTTGTCACTGCATAGAGATATACGATGGATATGTAAATTGGTTTTGAATACTAGAAAATAGTCATGTGGTTTAAGAAAAATAAACAAAGTGCATTCACGTATAAGAGATCCTTTGCAAGTAGATGTGAAAGCATGCATGTTATGAGAATCCAAAATGGAAAATGGAAAACCTAAAACATGAATATACAAAAGAAATTCAAATAAAATGAACCAACCTAAGATTGTAAATTGAAGCAATAAATTTTAGGTCGCTTATGTAATTTTCTTTCGAGTAAACAAATTATTAGTTACTTGACCAATTAGTAATATTATCACTAACTACATGAAAATGAGTCTTGATGGAATTTCATATCCCTTTAGAAGAAATAGTTCGCTAGTTATCAATTCACTTTATTAACATGTCAAAATACATATCAATAGATTTTTGGTTAAACCTCCTAATATAAAATTCTAATTTAGAACTCCACTCTAAAAGTAATTAATTTTCCATTGAAACTAATAATTTGCTTAACATTATTTTCCAAAATTATAAAGTTTGTTATTTCAAAAGCTTACTCTATACTTGCTTTAAACTTTTTCTTTTTATTACATAGAAAAGCATTCGCTATCTTTATATAATATTCTACGGTGCAAGATTATAATTAATCACAAAAAATGGTAATAGCAATCAAAGTGTTCAATTTCTATCTAATATATGAAGCCAGTCACAAATTGAAACATATAAATAGAAACGACGTATCATAAAGTATAAAATTACTTTATTTATAAGATCAGATAGAACCACACAGAGGTCCTGATCTCCACACTTCAAACGTACGAAATATAAATATACATAACCTTCTGATACAATATTTATAGCAAATAGATATCTCTATACTTCATATATCAGGATAATCCTCCTAGTTGGAGGGAAGCAACTTCCAGAGCTCAGTTTTGTGGTTGTTGAACGGCCGCAGCATAACTTTGATGCCCTGCACACCCTCCTCTGCATTCCAGAATTCAGTACTTATCTTCGGACAGTCACTTATGAGATTTGTACTTATATTCGTATACCCACTTTCCTTGTCCTCACTTTCACTCCAGAGCACACTGAGAACGCTTTCGTCAACCTTATTCTCAGTCGACACCACCTTATTCTTGGTCAAGACCACTTTCCAGCAAACAACCACACTTTATCATCAAAAGCCATATGTACAGTCACTAGCCTAGCTAGGCCAAATTCAAAAAATAAGGAATCTCTGTAGTGTAACAATCTTTTTTTTTGGAACTGTCCCAAATATAAGAGATTCCCGATAGTGGAACAATTTTTTATTTATTTTTAACTATTCCGTAAGGAATCTTTATAGTGTAACAATATTTTAATTAGACGAGTTAAGCATTTTAAGTGGAAATTTTAAATCTTTTAATTTTTTGTAGCAGTTTACTTGGTAATTCCTCTGTTTATAACTAAGGTTTCAGGGCCACATCATCAAATATGATGCCACATCAGCATGTTTTTTTGTCAAGGTGTCCAAAAAGGTCCCAAAACAAGTGAGACCAATAGTTGTGCACTAAGTCATGTTTTATTGGTGTGCTGATGTGGCATCACATGAATTGTTGCTTTTTAGATTTAAGGAATACATTTCATCCAATTATAGGTAGTCATCATCAACACTGACGACTTTAAAATCACAACTATTGGTCCAATATTGTTAAAAATATTGGATCAAATGAAACATTAAATATTGAATGTAACTCATGAAAAATATCTTAGATCAAAACAATCAAATGCTATCAACAGTTTTTTGGTAATACTATGCCTCTAAATTGTGTATTTAATTTTTTTTTAATGTTTTAAAATTTGATAATATTATATGAAATATAATATAAGATATTGATAAAGAGTTAGACATAATTAATAAAATTTCTATCTCATATTTATTATAGATATTAACCTGTGACTTTTAAGGTTATAAAAGTACTTAAAAATGAATCAAAATCTCCAAAACACCCTACATGGTTGATTCAGAAGATTATACTAAAATAATACTCTCTAAAAAGCAATCAATCAATAGTACCTCAATAATATTAGTTCAAAAGGATGTGTCAGTGGAAGGGAATTGAATACAACTTTAACTTACGATTGATTATTTCTTTTCAAAGTTACACGCTTTTGTAGTTTTCTTTTAACTTTAGAACTTGTATGATTGATCTTTTAAGCGTAAGTATGCGGAGAATGGTTGTCGTATAGAAACAAATAATTTATTCCCTCATCTTTATTATCTCTTTTTCTTATCGACAGGCTCAAAAAAATCATATAAGTTTCAGCTCGTACATTTATGTGTGAGAAAAGTTTAAATTAAATTCAACTTGAATTCAATTTAAGATCTATGATAAAATTATAACATAAGTTGGATGCATTATTAGTCCATGCCTATAGGGTTTGGTTTATGTTTTTGTATTGTTATCTTTTATATTAGTGTTTATTGTGTAATGCTTCAAATCACGCATCTAGAACATTAGTCAATAGAATATATTTTTTCAAGTATATCATATTGTACTACACACAAATCTTATAATAAACACAATGACACACAAATTTCATAATAAATACAATGACACTAACAAGAACAACAACTTTACCATTGCTACAAGCAAGGTGGCATCAATGGAATACTCACCAAATATGGGATGAAACCACCACAATGAACCTGTAAGAGGGAGAATGACATCTAAATGATGATCGGGTGTTGTCCTTGATCATGCTCTCTCATGAACATAACACAAGGGTAGGATGAGGGAATTGTCAACTTTGAATCCCCACCAATGGTAACTTACATAACTAATGAAATGACTAGGAGATATCACATCTCAACTAGATGTCACATGCATCGATTTTTGAATGTGGAGTAGGATGAGGCTAGCAACCACCTCCAATCCAATCAAAAATTACTATCAGTACACCCAAACACAAGGTAAAACACCAATCGAAAACATAGGAAAACTCACCAAATCAAGGGAAACAACTTTCATATGCAAGGTTTCCCCAACAAACCACCAAAAGAACTCCTTGTCTGAAAAAAGGGGGAAGGGAGAACACTGACAACTCAAATAAGAAAAAATATAATACATACTAGATGTCACATGCAATATTTTTTGAATGTGGAGTAGGGTGAGAATAAAAACCACTTCCAATCCACTCAAAAACTACTAACAATACACTTAAAAACAAAGGAAAACCCCAAGTGAAAACATGGGAAAAAAAATTAAATCAAGGGAAACAACTTTCATATTACAAGGTTTCCCAAAAACAACAAAAATATCTTTGTGTCTAACAAAATAAGGGATAAACGAACAAGAGGAGTACAAGACCTATAAAGGATAGTAGAGAAGTAGGAGCACACTATTATCTAGGAAGGACTCTAGCATGTCACTTATGGGTGTCCTAGAAATGTGCTGGCATCCTAGAACTATAAAGGTGTACCAAAATGTGTTATAGTCCAAAATTTGCATTATGGGCCTTTGACCACATTATGGTGGCAATCCAAACAAGAGAGAATTAATAACTATTTGTGGTTCACACCTAGGAGAACAACAAGAACTCAAAAAGAAAAAAGTGGAATATGATAGAAATAGACCCCAAAATGATTGTAAATGTCTAGGAGACTAGGAGGGACAACCTGCCCAATCTCTAACAAATTAACAAAAAGGAGATTCTCTAACAAGATGGAAGGCCTACAAGGGAATATAACACGACACTAGTAGAATTTGGAAAATAAATGACTTGGTGACTAAAAATTTTAGTCACAACAACCAAAAAAAAATGACTAAATTCTACTATTTTTTGTAGCATGGCTATAAATGACTAATTAATGACTAATTTGATCATCTAAAAAGCACACAACTAAATAATTAGTCACATATGATATGACTAATTTGATCATCGGTACAAACCACAACTAAATAATTAGTCACATATGATATTAAAGTGGGTAATTAAAAAAAAAAGAAGGAAACGTGAGCAAGTGAAAAAATATTTTTTTATTTTTGCAAGGGAAGCTTGTTTGGTTTCATTCTCTCTTTGTTTTTTTTTTCAAGAAAAAGGAGTAAAAAAACACAAGTTCTTCCAAGATGGACGCCTTCTCTATTGTTTGTTGCTTTGAAGAGGAAAGTTGCAGTGTTTATGGGCAGTTATCTAAGTTTCATTTAGCTAAGATCATGGGGCAGCTTCATGGCAGCGTTTCTGAGCATTTTCAATCTTCATTTGCACAGTTGGTTGTTTCCTTTGCCTCTTTTCTGCATTTTTCCATCTTCCTAGGTTTCTTTGTTTCATTTCTGAGTTGTAGAAGGAAAATAAGGGAGTGTTCTTCATGTTCTTTCATATCAATGTCTTCTTCATCCATTTGAAGGCTCTTTCCCTTATTCCCATGAATTAGGGTTTTCTTTTTTGTTTGATATGTATTTTCAATTTTAAATGTTGCTTTGTAGAGCTCTATTTTATGTATTATGGAGGAAACGTTATGCACTAGAAGTTTTTAGATTCAAAACCCTTGCAATCTATCCTTTGGATAGTGTTTCAAATCATTATGCTTTGGGATCTAGGGTTTCAAGATTGCAACAAAGAGACAATGGTTTTGTTTCAAGGATATTGGCTTGTTGTATTGCCATTAAATCCATTTTGTTAGGTTCATTAAGGAGGTAGTAGTCATAAAAAATGGAGATCAATCTAACTATGCATCAAAATGAGGATCTAGTCTCTTTGACAAGGAATGGGAATCAAGTCACTTGAGGGTTAGTGATTTTGTAGTGGTTGTGTGCGTTAAATATATAACTTTTAATGAAGTGATTCTACCTTAAATGCAGGTCCACAGCTCCAAGAGGGCACATGCATGTGTTTATCCAAGTCTACTACAACAAGGCATCATTTGATTTTGGCCAAACACTAATCCTCTTTACACAAATATTGTTCTCAACAAAACTCTTCCATTGATTCCAATGCTAAGTGATCCATCAATTCGATCTATTCTAACAATGAGAGATTTTCCTTATGGGTAACTCTTTTTCAAGAAAAATCAAATATTTATTGAGTGGGATTATACTCCACAGACTCAAGATATTAATGGTTTTTATTGTTCATCTTTCCTATTTTTTTGTTCTTAAATTATTTTAGTGTTCTTCCTTCAAATTGATAAGATTATATATAATGTTTATTTCTACATGCAAATTAAACAAATACCTTGGCTGATACTTTGCAGGTATGAAGTATTTACTGAAAAATTGATGGACCCTTCCCATATTCCATATGCACATCATGGGCTTCTTGCTTAGACATTTAGACCCATTGGTTTCAACAACAATGTAAGTTATTAGATTATCTTGTGTAAGTTTGTTTCACATTCTTTAAAATCATAATTTTTCAAAATAGAAACCTTAGGAAGAGCTTTTGAAAATGGTAAAAGCCAATAACATTGTGAATGTGATATTGTCTTGGATTGACTTCTATATCATTCTAGATCCCTTTTCCACCTTTAGTGTAGGCTTGTTAATTCTATCTTTGTGTTATATATCTTCACAAGGTCATTGTATTTATTTCCTTGATGCCCTATTACCAATCCCTTGCTTTCAATACTGAGTGTAGGAATCTCATGAGTTCCTTTAAATGACTGTCATCAAGCCCTCCTTTAACATATGCATACCTGACACTGGAGATGCAAGGTTATGCTAGACCCTTTATAATGACTATATTGACCTTATACTAGTTCAGTAGGCGTTCTTTTGCAAGGTGCTCTTAATGACATGTAGATCTCACACATTCCTATAAGGTGCATGTGATTCCCTTATCATACAAAATTCATAATGTTTGTGCAAGGCTTGGTGAAGAGATCCCGACAAGTGGGTTTATGCACACTATCTTCACAACCTTTATGAGATCATGTTGACTATCCCATACTCAAATCTTAGTGTCTTCTCATGTCTGCCAACTTTGTGATAGTCCATATTGTTGTTTGCAACTTTCTAGTGTAGGTCTCTATTAAGAATGAGACAATCATATCATGCAAACCTCATAGTTGAAAATGGATAGAGAGATGTAAAGGTGGGTTTGGATTGTTACCTTTCCTTAGACCTTTGTATTCTTGAACCGACAATCTTGAGTCACTGTCTCTCTTGTGCAATGTATCTCAGTCTCTTCTTCATTTTTCCCTATATGAATTTGATGTAGTTTAAAATCCCTCTATATTCTTATTTTTATAGTCTCTACCACGTTACGCTCTTCCACCATGGAGAGCCAAGACACTCCCTAACCTCAAAATAATCTTTTAAAAATCTTCACTCCCCTGCAAAATATTTACGCTGTCCTCAAGCTTTTCCTAGTCGGGTTCTCACTGTCTCGCCTAGGAAAAGACCTTAAGCTTGCTCATTGAACCTCTAATGTCTAGCATATTTACACTATTTATAGACAAGGATCTTGGCCACCTTCCCAACGTGCCCATGTTGCTGGCACAGAAAAAAATGTGGCCTAAGACCCCATTTTCACTACTTTCAGCCAAAACAGAAATAAGAGACAAAAAAACAGAAAATGTACAAGAACAGCAAAAGCGATGGATTTTATAATTAAAATGCCACTAGACTGATACAAATAGCTTTCCCATGCACTAAGAAAATCCACAAATACTTAACATAACTCTTTATTTGCTGCTTCTAACGCAGAAACAGAAATCTGCAATTTTTCACATTAAAAGAAGGAATAAAAAATGTTGTTTTCACTTCCTTTCACAAAAACTGCCAATACAAAAAGCCTCCAACCCTCTCAACAGCTCTAGATCTTTCTTTACATCATGAAAAATCAGTTAGGTTTTGCTTTTTCGGGCTCCAAAATGAAAAAACAATTCTCGTTTGAAAACACACTATGTTTTCCAGTTTTTCCCTAAAACTTAGGAAACGCCTACAAAAGACTTCCCAATTTATTTTTAAGTTTAGCTAAGCTCTAAAAAGGTCCCCTTACACATCCTAAAAGGAATTAGGACCTTGCACAACAAAAAGGAAATGATTTAAAATCAAAACATCAAAATATGCTTGTTTTTAAGGTAGGTGCTCCTTTTCGCACTGTGTGGGAAGGCCCCGAGAAGGCTATTTTTCAAATTGTTTCATTTAGCATCACCAATATTCTCCACAAGAACATTGTCCCTATTTAAAATGATGGAAATGGTTCACATCTCTCAGATCGATTCTTTTCTACCTTCTCATGCATTCACAACCGAAACAGTTTTGACAAGCTAAGTTACTTCCTTCAACACAGAGGTTGGTCTACATTTTGATTTTAAACCTTAGTTTAGTATTAGATTGAAAATGACCCATACTCAGGTCCTGTCAAAAGGAAATAAGTTTCTTTTTTAAATAGAAAACTTTTACTAGTTTCGAGTCTTGATCTATTCAAGTTTGTGTAAGCTCGTCCTTAACAATACATAATAGAATTTTACCTCTTACTATGTTTTCAATCACTAGAAAATTATGAGTGTCCAATAGTGTTATCTATTATCAATATCTTTCCTTGTCATCGTTATGCTATGAAAATATGTGGTTGATAGAGGGCTATTTTTGTTGACAACAAGAAGAAGAACAATTTCCATTGGCACAAGGAGAGTAAGCTTAATCTCCAACTTTCCTTGCTTTATTTTCATCATATTTAGCTCAGATCCATTAATTGATCACCTATATTGATCATGTATATTATTTGTCTTTTCAAAAGTTTAAATTAACGTGATTGTTATTTAAAATTTTGGAGACAAAAATCATCTTTGTTTGAAATTTAGGGGCATTGATAGTTTGGGACCTAGAAATTATAAATTTTGGGTGTGGTTAGCATCACCATTATTTCTTAGATTGTTTCATTTAGCATTGCAAGAACATTGTTCTTGTTTAAAATGATTGAAATGGTTCACATCTCTTAGAACAATTTCTCTTACAACAATCTTGGAGATGAATTTAGATGCATTCTGAAAATTAGAACATATTTGAAGGTTCTTAACAACTCTAATAGTTGTACTAGGGTCCATGTTTAACATACCAAATGCAATTGTTAAATTTTCATGGTAGATAAATGATTCTTTTTTCTTCTATTCCACAACATTAAGTAAAAGTCTTGAATCTGGAAATACCCTGTTGCCTTCATTTACAAAGATAATTTCTCCAATTTTGCATAGATCTCCCATGTTTGTGGATGTGATCTATCTCCTACACAAAAAAGCATGTACCATTTTATGCCCTTCAATCCAACTACATGCATGTATCTTTTTAATTCCTCTATCTTTCATCAATCTCCTTACTATTTGAACCTCACCACACCTGCCTACTTCTGCATAGATGTTTTAGAGAAGAACATAAGTTGCAACATTTTTAGGATCCAACTAAAAAAGTAGTGTTGCTGGAATACTCAGCCTATATTCATATATGATCCACTTCTATGATGCTAAAGTGACTCTCTACATTCTTTGGATCACCTAAAAAAGAAGTGGATATATAGTTAGGTTAAAAATTATCCTTTTTGAATTGATTTCTTAGTCCATAGCATCTAGAACAATGGATATATAGTTAGGTTTTGGTGAGCCTATTTTTAGTCCTCTTTTTGCTTTTATGAAACCTACATTTGCATAATTCTGATGTCTGCAGTTGTATATCAAGGTTTATGTTCATGAATTTCAATTTTCTCAAGTAAAAGACATCTTCAGAGATATTAATTACTAAAATATTCATGCCATAGGAAACAATTTTTGGACATGAACTGGGCATGTTTATGATTCTACTATCTTTTTCACTTTTGTTTTATGATTATTTTGAATGTTTAGAGTGAATTTTGATAAATTTATTCTTTTAAAGCTTCTACCCTCTTATTACAGTCATCGCAAGCACTTCAAGTCATGCTTGCGGTGATGCATGAAAGCCCCACATCACCGCAGGCATGACTTGAAGTGCTTGTGGGAGAGTGGGATCACATTTATTTGAGGCATTTTTTGAAACAGTTTGCTTGCCTTGTCTAAGCTTCCACATTTTCATGTATGTTTAGCAAGGCACTCGATAATCCAGTTTGTAGAGTAGGCATTACTCTATGATTTTATGTTTTTTGTCTTCATAAATCATAATTCTCTAAAAAAATTTGTCTGTGCAATTAATAATTTTTTAGGCTTGGCATGCTAATGATCTGTGCTACTCTGGAAATTTTTTCTCTCATAGGTTTTATAAATATTCAGGTTTCTTTCCCTATTACATATTAATATGCATAAATTTTCTCTAAGAGAAAAACAAGATGGGGAAGGTTTCTTTCCCTATTACATATTAATTTGCATAAATTTTCTCTAAATTTGCTATAAATATTCAGGTTTCTCTTATAGGTTTTATAAATATTCAGATTTTTTTTATCTTATAGGTTTCACAATCCTTTGAGGTCAGGAACAAATTCTAGGTAAGGGTTGAGCCAAATAGTTCCCTCTTTATAGATAGGTATGCAAATCTCTTGCCTAGATATTACTAATCATTTATAATACTGATGTAGCTTCTAGTTATAGTAGCTATATTATTCGTTAAGATGTGATTAATGCTCCATTTATCCCACAAAAGGCTCTATTGTGCTTTACTAATGTTCTGCCTACATATGTGGATTTTTGGAAATTAAACTAGTGTGCACCATACCCGCCATCATGGATGATAGGTTGAAGAATATTTGGAGAAAAGAGATGAGAGACTATTTCATTGAGTACAAGGAAAATCAAATTTATGATCTTCATACTTTTAAACACCATTATGGTCACTTTCTTTTATGTGCATAATTGTGTTGTTACATTGTAGTGTAAGGACATTGCAGATTTTCTCCATGAGGTAAATATATATCCATTTGCATGTTGTTTTCATGATTTTGACATCATACCAATTATCTAAATCTATTTGTATGAAACTACAGGTTTCCTCTCGAAATGATCAAGAATAGTATTGGTACAACAGGGAAAATCCATATGTATACTTTATAGTAGAGCAGTTTTCTTAGAGATTCAAGCATTTCATGTTGGGCATGGGCTGTCAAAAGAACTATTGAAACCTTATAATAAGTCCAAAATCCACAAGGATGCTTTGTCTTTCAACAAATACTCATATAGGAAATGGGAGTTGTTCAAGACATGTTTTGACCGAGAATGGCTACTTATGAAGCAAAATTCATTTCATTATGTGCATTGTAACTCATATTTTCAATCTTGTGACTGTAAATAAAAATTGTAATACTCTATTTCTAAGCTGTAACTAGAACACCTTTCTTTTATTAATAAAGTTCACCAATTTTTCCTTCAACTCAATGGTTGTCTTATTGTGTGCAATTGATGATTCATTGTGTATTTCTATGTTTTATGTTTAAATCCTCAAATATGATTGAAAATATATGACTAAATATACTACCAATTGATAGAAATTGGTGAATAAATATGACTAAAAATATATGACTAAATATACTACCAGTTGACAAATTTCAGTGAATACAAAAATCAGTGAATAAATATGACTAAATATATGACCAAATTGATCAAATGACTAAATATACTACCAGTTGACAAATTTCAGTGAATAAATATGACTAAATATATGATCAAATTGATCAAATGATTAAATAAATGATTGGAAATAAACTACTAATGGTCATGTGACCAAGCTCAATGAATAATATGACTAAATATATGATTAAATCAATGACTAAATTAATGACTAAATATACTACCAAATCGATCAATCAAAACAACCAATAAATGACTAAAATTGGTTTAGTCATAAATTTGGTCGCGTTATAAATGACTGGCAATAAACTACTAATGGTGACGTGACCAATTTTAGTCATTTACAAGTAGTTTTTAGTAGTTTTTTTAGTCATTTATTGTTGTTTATGTACTAGTGTAATCTTTACATTAAGAGAGAGGAAGACAAGATTTTAATAGTTATTGTATATGTTGATGACATCGTCTTTGGTGGAGATGATAATATGTGTAAGAAGTTTACAGAGGAGATGCAAAAAGAGTTTGAGATGTGTATGATTGGTGAGTTGTATTTCTTCCTTGGGCTTCAAATTATTCAACTAGATGATGGTATCTTTATTTCTTAGGCTAAGCATGTTAAAGAGATGTTGAAAATATTTGGCATGGAGGATTCCAAACCAGTAAATACTCCTATGGTAGCCAGTTGTCACTTGAGCAAGGCGGAGTCACCTAAGGTTGATCAGACTCTTTATAGGTCTATGATTAGAGGTTTATTGTACTTGACTACTTCTATACTTGATATCATGCATGAAATTTGTTTGGTCACCAGATATCAAGCTAATCCTAAGTGCATTTTTCTTCAGAGACAAATTGGTCTGCTAGTTCAATAATAAGAAAGAATCGGTGTCCTTATCCATAGTAGAAGCTAAGTATATTGTTACAACATCTCAGTGCAACCAAGTTCTTTGGATGAAGCATACTTTAAGGGATATAAAGGTGGTGTATTATGAACCCATTCCCATATTATATGATAATACCATTGCAATAAAAACTTCCAAGAATCTAGTGATGCATTCAAGGACTAGACATATTTCTATCTGATATCACTTTCTAAGGGAGAAGCCTTAGAACAAGAACTTAGATTAGAGTATGTACCTTCTAAGGATCAAATTTTAGACATCTTCACTAAGGCACTTTCAAAGGATACTTTTGAGTATCTATGATAGAATTTAGGGGTTATTACCTCTCCTTTTTCTAACTAGATGCATAGATGGTACATCTATTCTTGGGGAGAAATTCATGTCATATCCTTTTCTCCTGGATTGATTTGTGCTACCTCTCAAGGGGAGTCGGTGGTTGGTTGGTTGCTACTAATTGGGGAGCATGTATAATTGTTTAAAAAAGTGAAGGTGATGAGGATGAACTAATGATTTAATTGGATACCTTTTTTCCCTTTGTCCTTGATGTCAAAGGGGGAGAATGTGCAAGTGTGTGTTTCCATCAATGCAAAAGGGGGAGATTGTTAGCATTGGTTTTCATTGAGGTCAACACTCAATTTGGTTTGTTATTGATGCTTGTGTCTACACTCAGTTTGGGTTATCATTGGTGCTTACAATTGTATGTTGTTGATACTCTATGATGATATGTTCATGATTGGATGTCATGCATTTTATGTTGCTGATGTTCATGATTGAATGTCAGGCCTTTGATGTTTGTTGATGTTCATGATTGGATGCCATGGCTTTGATTTTGCTAATGTTCATGGTTGAATGTCATGCCTTGTTTGATGAAAAGTAAAGATGTATTGAGTATGGTTGCTGTCAAAAGAGATGATATCATGATGATATATTAAGATGAGGATTAGAAGCATTAAGATGAGGAAATTAGAAGCATTAAGATGAGGATTAGAAGTATTAAGATGAGGATTAAAAGTTGGAGAGATGTTTCTAATGGTCTATAGTATGTTTTATGCTCTACCTTTTTGTTCATGGGGAAGTACGTGGTGCTACAAGGATGTTTTGGTCTCTGCATTTTGGTGATAGGTTTTGTCCCAGGAAGTTGCTTTGAAGATTGGTTGGGAGAATGCTTTGCATTCCTCCACCTTTTAAGGTGTGGTCTTGTAGTTTGGGATTTAGTGTTTATGTTTTGTGGATTTTTCACTCCTATCTTTTTAGGTCACCAGTGTTGTTGTGGAGGTTTTTGACCATTATTGTAGTGGGTTGGCAATTTTTGTCACTTTTCAAGATTGGTCTAGAAAATGATTTGCATTTCTTTGCATTTCTTTGCATTGATATTTTTTCTCATGTGACTTGGTGGACGTGCTCTCATTGTTTGTGTAGTGTCTCAGTTCAATTTTCATGTGTTGGTGCTTACTGTGAGTTGGTTTATTAATGTTACATCTCACGGTTGTGTACTTTATGCTTTTGGGATGAATTGTTCTATTTTTGTTTGGTTTGTTGTGGCTGTTTGTGGCATGACAATGCAAAATAAGTTTTTGGAAGTTTTATTTGGATATTCATGGAATATCTCTTTGTGATTCACACATTAGTGGTTAATCTCTTTGGTGATGCATTATGTTTGAGTTGGATTTTTGGGTAATTTGTGGACTCCTGGCCGATAGGGCTTGTTCTCTTGCTTGCGTTAGGTGCTTGGGAGTCTGCATCAACATTTGAGGTTGTATTAAGATGTATTTGGGTCTTGAACTATCTTTTTGAGAACTATATTAAGTAAATTCAGTTGAGTGTATGTTTTTGAGCTGACTGATAACCTGCTACACATTTCTCTATTGTTGACTTGGGTTGTTGTGTGCCAACGTGTGTTGTTTGAGATCACATTAGAAGATGTAATAACTTTGTTTTGGTCCTCTCTATCTCCTAGATTGGACCACACTATGTTTTTATGACCGACTTGTTGGAATTATTATTTATCTTTTGTTATGGCCGACCTAATTGGTATTTTGTGATCTTGTAGAGGATGTAAATGAAAAATAAATTAGTTGCAAATTTGAGCGAGTGTGTAGTGGTGTGCAAGTATGGAATGATGTAGTGAGTTGTAGAAAATAAAGATCAAATGATCTTTGACACCTCAGTCAATAGAGTGTATTGTTGAAATATGTTGTAATTTCCAAATCTTCATGTATCCTGCTATCAGACAATGAGACTCTTCAGTATGCCCTTGTAATTTATATCTTTCCCTGAGGTTGTGCACTTCAGTATTGCAATTCATTTGTATCTTACCCTAAGGTTGTGCATCTTATCTTTCAATTCCATCAAGGATTAGTGTGCTTCCTTAGGCAACGAGCCTTAAAACAAAATATAATTTATTAATTAGTGAGCTTCCTATATTGTGAGATTTCTCACCATGGTTTTTCCCTCCTTAGGTTTTCCACACAGATATGGTGTTTTTTTTGCATGTGTGTTCATTTTCCTATCTTTCATTACTACTAATTTGATTAAGTGTTGTTTATCTGTTCATAAGTTGGTGATCTTGTTAAAAGTCTAAATTTGCATGTTACTGAAGGATTTATAGGGTTTAAGTTTTTATAGATACTGATTCACCCCCCTTCTCAGTATCCGAGTGTGTTCAACATGATGTGCAAAACTTGAGTGTTGTGAGAGCCAAGAGAGAGAGAGGCAAGATAAAAAGTTACAAAATAAAAAAATAGTTTCAAAAATGAGAAGAGGGAAGAGGAAGTTGTTGATGGGTTGTTTGGAAGAATCATGAGTTATTTCCACTAACTTGAGAAGATGAAAAGTGGAGAAATACTCAAATATGTCTTTTGAACGACAAATTATTACAGGATGCTAGTGCTACGTGTGAACATTTGTGTAAAGTGCTAGTGTCCAAAAAATATATACTAAAAAATATAGGGCCAAAATCAAGGTGACAAGAACATGTGGCCTTGAAAAAGAAGGCCTGAGCATCTTGAGAGGGAAAAAGGCCGATGCAAGAGTTAAAATGATCCTACACAAACAATAAAGGAATGAACACAAGAGTGGGCATGAAACTTAGTGTGAAATTACAAGGGTATGCAATTTACAACACTACACTTTCATTGCACTTTCTTTTGTTATTCCTTCTCATGCACCTTTTCTTTCATTTCCCTTATCATCATCTTACATACCATGTTAAACCTACCTTTCCCATTGGGGGTATTTATTACACTATTATAGAAGACAAGTAAGCCCTCTCCCCTAAGATCACAAAATCAAAAACTACACATTATCACCCTCACGTGGCAACATTCTTCCATTAATTTACACAATCACATCTTATACCACATTCCTTATATTTATCTTACACAATGATATTTTACACATGAAAAACATATTTTAGAGACACATTTTTTCGTACTTTGGGGGAATCATACACCTATTTTTAAAATCATACATGAATGAAAACAAATCCATTACATTTATATTTTTAGTAACTAGCACATTATTTCACTCCCCTTTTATCTTATCAAATTGAATGTAAAATTCCATTGTACAATACATTTAAGGGGGCATACAACTACACTATATTATCTGATATTAGAAATTAGTGCGGGCCTTGTAATTTTAAACTCCACATTGGACATATGATCCATGCCATATTGCTCTTATTTAATTTACATCAACTAGCTCATTTGCATACACCATGATCCCCTAATAGTTTTAAACTCCATACTAACCATATGTTTCATGATCTTTACTCCAACCTATTCAACATTGTGATGTGAATACATAATGGGAGCCTAGAAGCTCTAAATTATACACCAACCTTATGTGTTATGACATCTTGCTCCATAATTTACTCTAGAATTTACCTTTTACTCCAATTTTTCTTACATGCCTAATTACATGCTCTAAATGGTGGTTATCAATTTTAGAATTAATAATTGATGCATGTGTAGGTTTATATGACAATGTAGTTTTTAAAACTATATATAAATATAATGAAATGAGATGTCATCCATGATCTAATATTATACCATTTTCACATTAAATTTTATTTTTGTTGCAAGTTTTCTTTGGAGTGCATGATTCATGTATATTCATACACAAACCATAGTAAGGGTAAATATATAGGCTAAACATACATGCCTTGCACTTTTACATCTTCATTTTATGCATGTGTATATATGTCATAAAACCATAGCCATGATATGATTTTACCTATTTGGTGAACTAGTCAATTCTTACCTAGAATCCATCAATAATTTACCAAGTTATAAACCACTTTATACTTCACCACCATAAATTTATCATTGGGTTTCCTCCTAGGAATAATCTACATGACTTGACCTTGTCCTAAAAATATAAATTCACCTTTTACCACTCAAAAGCCAACTCTTTCACAAAATAGTTGTTATCATTTTGGCCTATGCACCGAATAATTTAAAATTATTACTATGGACATGCATTTAATGAATTTTCATGTGTCATTTGTAGATGATATAGAAATCAAAATATTATCCAATCTAACTGCACTTAAAGCTAGATTATGCACTAAGGCACAACAATAGTTTATTAGTTTACTATATTCTTACATTTACATCATACGCTTGACAAGTTGTAAAACCTAGTTCTTCATTAGAGGTTTGAGAAACATTGAGAAAATCAAAGGATCCTTCCTTCATATTGAAGCAAGTACAATTATTCTTATCAATAGTACCAAAGTAAAAAAAAGTGTATTTTGAGTCACCATGTCACACCCTTTAGATCAAACTACATTACATAACTTGTTTTGAAGTTCCATAATATCCCATAAATCATCATTGTATAATTAAATATTCATGATATACAAACTTAAGTTTCAAATCTTTTATGAAATCATCCCTACCACCCAACAAAAAGATTAGTCACTTTAATGATTCATTATTGATTTGTATTTGATTAGTCATTTGAACTAAATTAGGGTATGCGAATTAGAAAAACACTCATCCCTCCCCAAATGCAGGTGCACATATAGTTGGGGTTTGATAATTTTAATAAGTGTCCCATAACTTAACTAGTACCTACCACTAATTCATCATTATACTTTACTTAATTTATGAGAATATTTCTTTAGAAAGACCATAATAATAATATACTTATATTTTTCTAATATATTATTGTTAAAACACATTATAGCTATATTGTTAGTATAGTAAATTATCAATCTATTAAAAATCACATTGGAATATTATTTCTTATATAATTATATTTTTTTAATAATATTAAAATAAAATTAATAAAAAAATCAAATAATTTCAATCAAATAAATATTATTAATGTAGTTATGTTAAATAAATAAGATTTTTTACTATAATAAATATTATTTATTTACATGTATAATTTTTGGTGAGATAGTTAACTAAAATAGATATACATAGATTCCAAATATAAATTATGAAAGATATACCTAGATTTTTGGGAATAATACCAAGGAAGATGTCTTTTCATTAATCAATATGAGGGATAAAAGTGCATTCCCTTCCCTTTTGATCCTTTATTTTACACCTACTTCCAATACCATTATAAATGTATTGGTGTAGTACTTTATTTGGTTCACAAACTCATCTTAATTTTGAACCTATCACTAAAAATAGTTTTATCCATTTCCCTATTTAGGATGTTCCAATAACATAGTTCTTCACCTTTTCTAGACTATGTGACATTGGAATATTATTTCTTATATAATTATATTTTTTTAATAATATTAAAATTAAATTAATAAAACATTCAAATAATTTCAATCAAATAAATATTATTAATGTAGTTATGTTAAATAAATAAGATTTTTTACTATAATAAATATTATTTATTTACATGTATAATTTTTGGTGAGATAGTTAACTAAAATAGATATTGTGAACCCCTATCTATCGTACCTGCAAAATAAAGAGATTAAACACTCTAAGTTAGATATTGCAAGTATAAATGAGGATTCCCCATGGAATCCATTTACAATTCAAACTAGGAATGAAAATATGCAAGAACAAAATAAAAATGATAAACCAAAGATGAAATCCTAATTTAAATAGCAAACACTTGATCCCATGGGGGAATTGGTGCCAATTTGATGTGGAAATTTGGCCCTTTCCCAATTCCTATGATTGCAAGCTTCAATATGTAGAGTAGATGATGAACTTTGATCCACTTTTGATGACGTTCGATGAAGACTCACCAAATCTAAAAAAGAACCTTAGCTATGAACTCAATGTAGAAAATTTGATAGATATCATGCTTGTAACTTCATCAAATTGTGGATGATAAATTATAGATGGTTTCTTCATTTATAGATTTTGATTTTGTATTGGTGCCTCCAAAATTTGAGCAATGTGGGACTAACATTCATCCAATGGCATAATGCCACTTGTCAAGCTATGAATGGGTGGAGGATGTGCAAGATTTGGGGAATGTTCCAATAAATGCATGAATTTGAAATTCAAATTTGTTGAAATGACATATAAGAGGGAAGGGAAAATGCAATAAATGCCACTTGGCTCAAGGCAAAGGACATGTAAGAGATCTTAAATGCCTTGTTGGATGTACATGTTGACTTGGAATTTTTGAATTCAAATTGAGAGAATATTCCAAAAAGATGCCTTGTGAGGAAAATAGAGATTTAATAAATGAATTGAATCTATTTTCATGTGCAACTTGCATTATCTAGAGGATGCGATTACGATGAGGTTTGGGAAATTAACTGGCGGTGCTAAATTAATTTAATAGGAGATTAGGATGATGAATTTATTTGACACAAATTTATGGATTTATTTAAATCAAATAAGAGAGGAATATGATAAGAGGCTAATTAAATAAGGATTTTGATTTATTTAATTAAAAGAGATGGTGTTAGATTAAATCAAATAAGGTTTTAATTTTTTTAATTTAATGGATAGACTTTAGAGATTTAATCAAATAAATTGATTATTTAATTAAATAGGGATAATTAGATCAGATGGATTGATTTAATTAACAAGAGAAAATGACTTAATTAGACAAAATGATTTATTTAATTAAGAGATGAATATTGATGAATTTAATCAGATAAGGGAATTTGATTAAACGGTTAGACCGAGGGATGATTTAGGAAGAAACGATGTTAGTAAGTCAGGATCAGATGCACGGTGTCAATCAGTATATTTTCGATGTCTACATTTTTCCCCTCTTTGAAGCAATGCACTCGTTGCGTTGGTTCAAAGAATAAACGATCTTGATCAAAGCCAAAAATTTTGATATTTAAAAACTTGCCCCATTGCTGCATGGCGAGAGAAAACATGCCATTATGATGCCCCCTCGAGA